>LKTO01000068.1:0-147382 GCA_001399465.1 Hymenoscyphus scutula
TTATATAGTAATAAAACTAAGGTTTTAATTTTAGATATTTTTATATATAAATATATAAAGTATATAGTTATATATAGACGTTTTTTATATAGGTTTTAAAGTAATTAACTCGGTAATATAATCGACTCGCTAATAAACTATATTATACTAAATAATATAGGTTTTATAATAGAAAAAGTTTTAATTTTTATACTAGCTTTAATAAATAAATTAAATATATATTTAATACTTCTAAATAAAAATATATTAAAGAGAATTTTATATATTCTTATAAATAAGTCGAGTTAAGCTAAGCTATAATCGCTAATTAATCTAATTAAAAGTATTTAAAAATATCTACTTTTTAAGTCTATAAAAAGCTAGTAAAGCTATATCTATTATTATAATAGTAATATAAAATCTTACTATCTAGAAAAGAACTAGTTAGAATATACTAATCTTGTAACGACACGTACGCAAGGCCCACGGTGTAGGTAGTGGAATCGTAGAAACTGTTAAATATAAGGATTCTAAGCTAAGGAGAAAAGAGAAGAAGAGACGAAAGCCCAGGAGCTGGAGGCTCTTAAATATATGAGGTGTGTCTAGCGTATGCTAAAGCAAGGACATCTACTAAAGCAAGGGATCTACTAAAGCAAGGGATCTTACTAAAGCAAGGGATCTGCTAAAGCAAGGCACCTCTGATTAGCCGAGTTCCTCCCAGGGTCTTGTCTTAGTAGAGTGGCGGTCAGAACCGTTACATTACCTCCCCCTTTGAAAAGAAGCTTACTCTTAAGCTTGTAGAAGCCTCTATACTATCCTCTAAGTCTTTATACGAATCCTCTCTATTCTTATAAGCTCTAATCCATTTACCTAAGTAACGCGAGGGACCTAGTTATATAGAGTATACTATATAGAAGTTCTTTAGCTTATATAGCGAATATTTAAAGTTATAAGTAGGATACTATTCTAGGTCCTCGTTGTAGTCTACCTACTTTGCTCTATAGTATAGTCTACTTCTTACTTCTTTACTATAATTACTTTCTCTACTTCCTACTCCTTATCGTCTATAACCTATATTAGCAGGGGTGGTTCGTTTATTTACTCTAGTAGAGAGTTATCTAAGGCTTTCTATAGGTAGTCTAGAGAGAATATAGAGTATATTTTCATAGACGCTAGTAACTTAACTTTATAGAAGTGTCTAACCTTTTAAATCACTTTATATAGGCCTACTATTTAATAGTCTAATTTATAGCTAGAGCGCTTTATCTTCTAATTCTTTATAGATACCTAGACCTTATCTTCTACTTTAAAGTCTACTTCGCGTTAGTAAGAGTTAATATCTCTTTACTTCTTGTTCTATACTTCCTTTATAATTATATAAGCTATCTCCTACGCTTCTTAGAGCTTTTTAACTACCTGCTATACCTCTTCTTAGTTTAACTTTTCTTTTAGCGTAGTAGGGTTTAGCGTATTCTAGTTAAAAGAGGTACAAGAAGAGTAGGCGTTTAGGAGCTTGAAAGGCGACATTCTAATACTCTTGTAAGGTAGCGTTAGCTAGGCGTAGTCTATAATAGATAGTAGTTTAGACTAGTTATTCTAGTAGTAATTAATAAAGAGGCGTAGGCGCTAGTCTAAATACTAGTTTATAATTTCTGTTTATCTATCTATTTATAGATAGAAAGTAGTAGAAAGCTTAATCTAAATATCTAGTATCTAATAGAACTCTATCTAGAAGTTAGAGATAAATTAAGGTTCTCTATCTAATATAATTATCTATAGCGCTCTATAGTATTAGTAAACGTACGATATATAAAGCTAGGCTATATCCTTAGCTATTATTATCTTATAGTAAGGAATAGAGATACTTTACTTACTTAAACAGTTAATTACTATATATACTATATTATAACTAAACTTATCTTTTAGAAAGAACTTAAAGTCTATTATAACATATTACTATAAGCGGTCTAGAACTAATAGTAGATATAGGAATCTAGGAGTATAGTCTCTTAGAATATATACTCTCTTATAAGCGTAGTAGTTATAGATATACTAGGCTATATCCTAAGGAAGTCCTTTCTAATAGTACTTCTAGCTAAGGATTTTTATTATCTTTACTTTACTAGAATATATAGAGAAGATCTAATTATAAGCTTCTTAAATTAGATTAGCTACTAGAGTTTCTTATATAGGAACTACTAATCGTCCTTAGTAGAGAAGTAGTCTATTATCTAACTAGAAGTCTCCTAGCTACTCCTTTACTTACTTCTAGAGAGCGGCTAGAGAGTCTACTATACGATTAGCTGTTAAAATACACTCTATTAATTAGCCTAGCTTACGTATTATCTTATCTAGAGGAGCGAGGTCTAGGCTATTGTTTTCTAGGATTACTAGGCCTAATTGTTCTAGCTAAAGTAGTACCTTTATCTAAATAAATACCTTAAGCTCGTCCTATAGGCTAACGTCTTATTCCCTTCGCGTAAGAGTATTAGATTAAGTGTTATTCTTACCTGTCTAGTATATAATTATAAAGAAGTATTAAGAGAGTAATTCAGCCTAGCGAGCCTAGCGGCTAGTAAGCTGTTTAGTTATTATAGAATACTTAAGTACTTTATAATCAGTGTACACTTTAAACTAAGAGGGCGCGCTTTAGAGTTTAGAGCGCTAGTAGCTAAAAGAGCGTATAATAGCTAGTATTTCTTTATTATAGATCTTGTAGTTATATTCCGCGAGAGCTATAGTCTTTAAAAAGTAACCTACAGGATACTATTCGCTACTAGGGTGTAATTGAGAGAGTATACTAGTAATAACTCTATTAGAAGCGTCTGTTTTAAGCTTATATTCTAAGGTAGAGTTATAATATTAGAGGAGTAGAGAGGAGATAAGACGCTACTTTAGTTCCTTAAAAGCTTACTAGTAAGGCTTATTAAAAATAAAGGGAGTTAAAGCTTTTATTAATCGTATAAGTAGCTTAGTAATAATTCTATAGTCGCGAATAAAGCGCTAGTAGAAGTTATAAAAGCTAAGGAAAGACTAGACTCCTTTAACTATACTAGGCTCCTTCTACTCGTATATTATAGAGACTTTATCTAGGTCTACTTTAATACTATTAGTACTAACTATAAAGCTAAGGTACTTAGTTTAAGTAACGCTGAATTTATACTTCTTAATATCTATATATAGGCTAGTATTATAAAGCTACTAGAGAATCTTTTATATATACTTGTTATATTCTAAAGAGTCTTCTAAGTATATAAGGATATCGTCTAAGTAGATAGTATAAAAATCGTCTAGGTAGTCGAAAAGCACGTCGTTTATATAGCGCTAGTATATTACTAGGCTATTTGTTAGACTAAAAGAGAGTACTTTACACTTATATAATCTATACCTTATATAAAAGGTAGTCAGGTCTTCTACGTCTAGATATACTTAAATATAGTAGAAAGCTTAGTAGATATCGAGTTTTATAAAGACCTTAGCTCTAGCTAGGCGAGCGAGGGTTTTGTTAATTAAGAGTAAAGGGTACTAATTCTTATAAGTAAGAGCGTTAAGCTTATAGAAGTCGATATAGAAGTATAGACTACTATTTAGTTTATATATAAAGAGAGTAGATAAGATAAAGAGTACTTAGCTTAACTTAATAAAGCCTTTATTAAGGTTCTTAATTAGGTACTACTTAATTACTTTAAGCTTATCTATTAACTAGTTATATAGTAAGCTATACTCTAGAGTATTTAGAGCTTTAAGCTTAATTCGATGATTATAGAAATAGTAGAGTAAGAGCTTGTCTAATATAGCCTTTAAGAATATATCTTTATATAAGTAGTATTATAGAGAAAGCTTATCCTTAATATCCTAGAGAGTTACTTTATCGTTATCTTTTAGAGTCTCTTTCTTCTAGATTACTTAGTCTAATTTATATAGGCTTGTTATAAAGAACTCGTTCTCCTTTTATTATAAGTAAAAGTAGAATCCGTTTATACTAATATAAGTAATATTTACTAAAGGTAAGTCTTATAATATAGAAACTAACTTCTTTATAATAGACTATAAGAGTATAGTTTCCTATAGACTAAGTTCTTACTTTATTCGACACATCTTGTCTTATATATTCTATTTGTACTTATTACGCCTAATAGTCTTAATTTCGGCTGTTTTCTAACTCTTGTAACCTAAGTCTTCTTCTAACAGTGTTCTAGGCGAGGGCGGGCGAGTAGAGTAAGAGAGGATTACACGAGGTAGTAAGGCTTACTAGCCGTCTTAACGTCGTACATCCTCTTGATTCATTATATATTCTCTAGCTAGTACATCTCGCTAGTATTCTAGCTAGTATCGTTAAGGGCGTATATAGCTCCTAGGTACACGGATTTCCCTCTAAAAAGTTAGTAGTTTATCGTCTAGCTATATTAGTATTTCTTGTTCTAGGTTAAGCTAAATTTTAAAGTACGCTATCTATTTAAGTCTAAGGATAATATTATAGTTTCTAAGGTTAAGGATATAGAAGAGGATATCTATTTATTAGTATCTATCTATAGAGAGTTAAAGAGTAAGGAAGTAGGTAATAGATTTACTTAATTTACTATTAAACCCTTTAGTAGTAATAGTTTATATAAGCTTTTAAGAGATAAGGTTAAAAAATTTTACTATCTTAGTAGTAAACGTAGTATCGATGAAAGTAAAGCTATTTACTCTAGTATTAATAAGAGCGTAGGTTGTAATAGTAATTCTATTATTTATAAGAGTATATAGAACTATAAAGTACTTTCTACCTATTAATCGACTTAGGTTAATCTTTTCTAGACTAAGGGTATACCCTAGGTAGGAGTCTTAGCCTAGGGTTCCTCTTTTCCTAATTCGTCTAAAGCGTCTTTGTCTTCTTCTTCTTCTACTTCTTTGAGGTCTACACGCTTTGGCTTAGGACAGGCAGCAGCGTAGTGTCCTTTTCTGTAGTAGTTGTAACAGTTAGTGTTCACATCTACGGGCGCTGGTCTTCTTGCTTTACTAGTACGAGGGAGCTTACTAGTATTACAGAGAGGAGCGGCAGGTGTTATACGAGAAGCTAGGCCTGGTCCATGTAGGGCAAGCGGCGTAGAGGCTGTCATATGGCCCTGGGCAGGAGCAGAAGGGCGAGTAGGTCGCGTAGATTTCTCTCGGAATGTCTTTTGGCGCTCCTCCCTTATATTGATTCGTCTAAGCTCTATGTCCAACGACAAACAATTAACTACCAGTTCCTGGTAGGTATCTAGCATGTGTAGCATTAGGGCTATTCCTCTTTAGAGTAGAGTTATAAGTCGATCGTACAGGTCTAGGCGGAGGCATTCCTAGGGAATCTATGCTTCTCCAGCTAGGTGTAGGAACTAGGTTTAGAATTCTTAGAAGGTTTACATGATCTTTATTGTCAGACGATTGTACTTATATCTTATATCCCTTACTTAGTTTAGATTAACGAAAATAGAAGTAAGGTAGTTAATTATTTCTCCTACTAAGATAAAGTAGGTCTAGGAGTCCTTATCTATTCGTGGCTAAAGGTGTTTCTAGGCATTGCCTGTCATATAATTAAAGATATAAAACATCCTTTCTACCTTGTCCTAGAACTGGTCTCTATTACTTCTGAATTTCCCTTACATCTAGATCTTCTAACCTGAGAATGTGAGATCTATCCCGTCGGATAGAGGCTGTGGGTCTGGAAGTTTCACTGAGTGCTTATAGCCAGTACTCAGGCTTGGTATCGTCGATTCTAGGGTTTATTGTTCTGTCGATCGTACGATATTTTGAAGTGACAGTACCACCGTCTGAGGGACAGCGGCAGAGCTGCTTAGTGGCGAAAGGCGGCTAAGGAGCTTCTCAAGCAACTCCTGGGTTCGCGACTGGTCCTGGCTAAGTTCCCGGACTTGTTCTCGCAAGGTGTCTGAGGGTTCAGGGGCGTTGTTGTAGTTAGAGTCCAGCTAGTGCTCAAGCTGAGCTACTGGAGAATTGTCATTATCTTGTTATAGATTTAGGTGTCCCTGTCCGCGGGACATGTGTCGAGTAGTGACTCCTGGAGGCACTCTCTGTTGTGATGATTCTATGGTAGTAGTGGTGGTTGATATTAGTGTGTTTTGCTTTAAGGAATGCTTGTCTCGTTGTGTAGTAGGTATCTAGGACTCTCTAGTCACTAGATCTTCTCAACTCCTTTTTGAAAAGCACTACGGCTAGGCAGTTGAGGATCGTAGGGTCCTTCTATTACGCTAGATAGACAGGCAGGGAGATTATCTATGGCCTTCCCAGGCAGTGTGTGCAAGCTTAGAATAATGTGACGACACGTACGCAAGGCCCACGGTGTAGGTAGTGGAATCGTAGAAACTGTCAAATACAAGGATTCTAAGCTGAGGAGAAAAGAGAAGAAGGGACGGAAGCCCAGGAGCTGGAGGCTCTTAAATACATGAGGTGTGTCCAGCGCATGCCAAAGCAAGGACATCTGCTAAAGCAAGGGATCTGCCAAAGCAAGGGATCTTGCTAAAGCAAGGGATCTGCTAAAGCAAGGCACCTCTGATTAGCCGAGTTCCTCCCAGGGTCTTGTCTCAGTAGAGTGGCGGTCAGAACCGTCACAAATCTAGACTTTACTAAACTTAAAAATTAGCTAAATCTATATATCTATATAACTATTCTAAAGTTTATATACCTTAGATAGAGTATTATAATAGAATAAAGTATAAGAGTAAATAGTAAAAAAGCTCTAAAATAATAGAACTATAAAGATTAGAAAGAGTTATAAAAGTAAGTATATAGACTATTAAAAAGACTTAAATATATATATACTTCTTAGTTTTAAATAGAGTAATAAGTTAACTTTTAAGTCTTTAATATAATACTAAGTCGAATATAATTAACTAAATATTTATTATATATAATATAGTTTATTAGAACTCTATATATATTAGAACTTTATTTACTCTAAAACCTATATAAAAAGCTACTTAGTAAGTAGCTCTAACTTTTTATTCTATTAATAAAAAAGACTAAAGTTAAAAAGCTAGTTTTAGTAGTATATAAAGAAATATAATATAAAGTTTTAGATATATACTAATTATAATTACTTAGTTATTAAAGAAATAAAAAATAAATTATAAATATAAAAGTAATTTTAAGCGAATCGTTAACTATAATTAATAAACGTCTAAAATTTTATATTTTATTTATTTATATAGTAATAAAACTAAAATTTTAATTTTAGCTTTTTTTATATATAAACTAAAAAGTTAGAGTTACTTACTTAGTAGCTTTTTATATAGATTTTAGAGTATGTAGAGTTCTAATAAACTATATTATACTTTTTAATCTTTAATAGATTAAAGAGTTAAATATATTCTTACTTTTAAGTCTTTTCTCGCTCTTATAGTTCTACCGGCCGCGTTATTATATACTCTATAGTTCTCCTCGCGCTCTATTCCGCACTCTGTTCGGAACAGCCCCGCACCCTGTCCTCACTACTCTGTCATAACGCTATAACCGGGGCATACGGGCCTCAGGATGGGCAGTCATAACGGTTAGTATAGCCCTCCTGAGGCTCGGCCTCGCTTCCATTTTACGTGGTGAATAGAAAGGTGGGGAAGTTCTCCTTCATTCAGCCTTGAACTTCACGACAAATTCTACTTTCATACCTTCTAGTTTATACCTTGACAGGTGTCTTATGAGTTGCAAACCCTATAACTCCCTCGATACATTGCCCAATCGCAGGACGCAGGTACATCATTCAAGGATCACGGAGGGCTACGCCGCATTCAACTGCCAGCAGATTCCATCTCTTCCCCATTTAGGCCTTGTAAACTATACCAAGTTTTGAAATGGCGTGCGACCAGTGCAAGTCAATGAATTTCAAAAGATTGCTCAATGGAGAGACACTTAGTCTTCACTCAACATTCAGTGAACTTGAACAGTGTTGCGAGGCAACAAGTTGCCAATTGTGCAAATGGTTACGGTGGGATATCAAAAGACAGTTTCAGAATCGTAACGACCTGTGGGGCATCCAGAGCTCTTATGGTGGAGTTGCAGTGCAATATTGTGTGCTGCCATGGAACCTCCAGAAGTATCAACATGGAGCTTGGGAAAGATATCACGGATTTTCGAGAGTGGTTTTCTATGTCATGCCACCCATTCCTCACGTTAAGGACCTCAAATATGGATGCAGTTCACAGTTCGATTTGTTTGTGCCTCAAGGTAATCCCAAGGTTGCCTTTTTATTATTTTTAAGCGAAACAAGCTGAACAAGCTGGAAGAAAGCAGACTCGCCAAATTGAATATCATCAGCGGCCGTCCCATCTCTCTATTCGCAGACGACAAGAGCTGCTTCAATCTCGCAAGGGAGTGGAGAGATTACTGTTTGAAAAATCACGGTGCATCGTGTGCCAAAACAATACAACACACGATGCCTACTCAGGTCATCGACCTCGGTCCAGAAGACGGTTTTTGCGAGCCCTGCTTGATAATGCCCATAGGCCAAAAGGGGAATGGGTAGCTTTGAGTCATTTCTGAGGCGCGAAATCACAATTTGTATTGCAATCAGCTAATCTTACGTCGCTTCAACACAATGTGTCGCTTCAAGAGATACCACCAACATTCCAAGATGCAATTAATGTAACACGAGAGCTGGGATATCGTTACCTTTGGATTGATTCGCTTTGCATTCTTCAAGACAGCCACGAAGATTGGGCCAAAGAATCAGCACTTATACAAAATTACTACAAACATGCGACAGTTACCATTAGTGCTGATTCTGCCTCCGGAGATCATGTCGGCTTTTTAGCTCAACAGCGTAAATTGCCTACAACCTATTACATCGAGTTGAGCGAAAATGAATAGATAGGTGTCCGGAGGCCGGTCTATTGCCCGAGACTCTGTCGGAATGATACGTATGTAACTAGCAGAGCGTGGACTTTACAAGAATCGGTTTTATCACCGCGATCACTGGTTTACACGTCGGAACAACTTGTCTGGGAGTGCCAGACCCGCAAGTATTGTGAGTCTGAAGGGAACTTACCAGGGAATAATTTTGCCCCAAGCGAGCTTTCCGACGCAAAATTTTTCTTCTCAACGCCTTCTAGTGGTGGTAATTTTCCCCAAGCTCGCAAATTTTTCGATCCCTCCCATCAATGGTTCGAGTTAGTTGATGACTACTTCCTCCGGGATATCACGTACGGAAAGGATACCCTACCAGGAATCTCTGGTATTGCAAGGGAGACTGCGCAGCGAACTGGCAATACCTATGCTGCCGGGATCTGGACCGAGGGCATAGGGAAAGGGCTTGTGTGGGGACAGCGCCATGGATTGAAGCAAACACCCTTCGAACAATACTATGCACCATCCTGGAGCTGGGCATCGCTGCCCAACATTGGTCTTTTGAATAATGAGAACAGAAGCGAGGTATATTGTAAACTCACGGGGGATCATTTCAGTATAAACCATACCCATAGATTTAACTACTTTGATTCGATGGAGAAGAAAGATGTTCATATCATATAAACCCACCAATTTTTGTTGAATTTCTCAGTCTCTCTGGTTGTCTTGCGATGGGCATGATTTTATTTCTTTCTCAAGTTCCACATTTTCCGCTCTTGGGTTGCAATGATTAGATACTGAGGTTTTAGTGGAGTAACAACACTTGGTCTTACTCGTTTCATTTTGAATTGTTGAATAATTTAATTCAGATAGTGATCCTTATAGTCAGCCTCCCAGAAGCTCCTGGACAATTGACATTATTGTGTGGGAGAGATGAAAATTCCGCCTCTCGCTTCCCACAGATCCTCTAGGACAGTAAAAGTCATCTCGTACCTACAGTATCGTCAACAGCGAGTAGATTGACAAGAAGCTCACAGCTAACCGAGAAATACTATAACCCTCTAATCTAAGCCATGCACCTTGAATTAATTAATTTTATTCTTTAGGAGATTTTGGAGTAATTATCTTTGGTAAACATATTTTAGGTAAGGAAATAATATTTACAAAGTCCTATCTTCTCTTACTTAATTTTTTTCTTCCGTACGTTTTCAAATAATATGACTTCTTAGATGGTTTTGAGGCTTTAAATAAAGATGAAGCTTACTCCATCTGTTCCGATTTGTAAATGTTAGTGAACTTCACGAAGTTAAAGTTTATTTACGCCCATTACTTCATCAGTCTACTCCTAAGGAATTAGAGATGCTTACTAAAAGCGATTGTTCGTATCTCTTTACTTCTTCAAGCCTTGTACTACGTTGCACCGGATGCGTCAACGTATTCCGGCCTTTAGAATAACAGAATTACATGATTACGTACTGAAGTTTAGGGCTTATGGAAGTTCGCATTTGAACTTAGTTAGAAACAAGACCTATTTTCTTCTGATCGTCTGTGTTTATATGTATTTAATCTGGGCAGTGTTTTACTGCTTGCTTACGGGACTGTGCTGGAGGCTTAAGTTTCAGGCGTAATTCTGGTTTTGGCGATAGCTGGTAGTGTTACCTAGCACTGCCTTTCGAAATCGCTAGTCGGCTAAAATCGATATCAAGGCGTACATTGTTTATACAGCGAGACCAAATCTCGCGAATCCTTTCAGTATAAACAATCATGACCGCAGTAAAAAGATAACTTAAGACACCTTAAGAAGTGCACAGAAAGTGAAGCTGTCGAGGTGGGGAAGCCTACTAGTCTTATGTTGCAGTGCTCACCTCCAATCATCAAAGCCACAGTGTGTAAGCAAGCGCCGAGGCAGACACCTCAACCACAAGGTATATAACTCTCCCCGCGTCCCAGCCTTCTTTTAACTGTGTTTTTCCGGCTGGACTATTTCCAATATGGATCCCCTCTCAATCGCAGGCACTGTCGGGGGTCTAACAAGTTCTTTCCTCAGCATCGCGAAAAAAATCCACGATGTTATCACCAAGTTCGAAGGGGCTGCTCAAACCCTCCAGGCAATTCACACCGAAATAAGGAGCATTACATTGTGTCTTTCCCAGCTTCAGAACCTGCTATTGAACGGCGAGGACTCGTTACCTTCCCAAGCACTCCTCGATCCCCATGTTCTCGATGTGCTTGATATTGCTCTGACGGGCTGCTCTATCACCTTATCATGTATCGAGGAAGAGATTCGTAAGCTTGTGATTAAGCTAGAGAATGACAAAAAAATCGGACTTGGAGGGAAGTTTGTTATGGTTTGGAAGGACGAGGAACTCAATGCTCTCTTGTTTCAATTGCGCGGACAATCTTCGGCAATTAATTTGATCCTTCAAGGACTCCAAATGTAGTATTTTCGAAATGGTATATCTCCATGTACTAACGATGTTCAGGCAATCCCTTCGCGATATCCACAACTCTCTTGAGAAGAACCAAGCTACGATCGATCAGGTTGCTTCCCGAACGAAATCGCTCCGGGCGATATATTCAAGACTAAAATTCGCCAACTCGGTCTTCGAACCACCCGATGTTGACAGTATATTTGGGGTTATACCAAGGCCTGGATCGATTATCAGTGAAACTACTTTCGCATTCGACGACCAAGTTGTCAACTCCTTATCATATCGCCGGGCGCTTGCAGCAGCCACAACTCATGGCCCCGCCCGACGCCAGAATAACAATAACTTGGTAAATGGGGACTTGATTGATCTAGATCTTATTCTAGTCAATCTTGAAGAAAGTGACGAGGCGGCCGAAGAAATCTCGGATGGAAGATGGAAGCCCTCCAAAGATCTGGACTTGCTTCTCACGCCTATATCAGAAGAAGACGCTAGGAATCTCGATGGAGTTTGTCTTGAACCAAGTACGTCTACTACAATACTTGTGCTTTATCCTCGATTTTTCACAAAACGAGTCGATTGACGTTTCTCTCCCTTTCTTACCTAGTCCCAGTTAAACCACCCACCTCTCAGCCGTTCTCGGAGTTCGCCAACTCAAATCCAGAATTTCCACAGTCCCCACATGAAGAGGTAACAGCTAAAGAAGATCCTCCACAACCAATTTTGGATAACCACTCAATTGAGAATGAACAGCTGAACTCTGGGGATATCGCATATCCTTCACGACGCGAGAACATCGATGCGAGTCCCCAATATCATGCAAGAAAACAATATGTGAATGGGTGCCAGCGTCAATCTTCGAATAAGTTTACAGAACACGATACCCCACCATCATCAAACATTACTAGCCCAAACTCAAACCATCACAGTCTGAAACAAAGCATCAAGTCAACTAGGTTTCAACACTACTACGATCCTGTGCGTGGGAGATGTGATCCTCCACACCCCCCGACAGAGCGAGTTCGTCCTCCGGATTTACCCTGTTGCCTGAGTAATTTAAGGCTTCACAGATACACAGACCAGTTGAAGGATATGAGCTGGGTAGAGCTAGGAGAGCTTGATGACGAGGGGCTGCAAGAGCGAGGTATCAATGAGCATGGCGCGAGAAGAAAATTGCTCGAGGTTTGTGCGCGACTCAAAGGTGAGTAGTTCGAAATGTGGCATTGGCGTCCCACTAATCCCACTCGAAATACAGCCCACTGACAAGTTTACAAAACTACTAGCCGATATAAGTGGCGTAACTCCACTCGCTCCTCGAGACCCCAATGTTTTCTCTCAGGATAAGTCAGTGCTGGCACCGACGGCCACCAGTAGGAATGATACAACGGGAAAATCCGTACCAGACTCTGATTCAATCAAATGGGACACTAAAGGAAAAGCCCCCATATTTGTAAATGCACAGGTCTCAACAAGGAGCAGCCGAGCCGAGTTTATTACGGAGCCAGAATTATTTACTTCAACTGGGAAACAAAGCCTTACCGTACCCAAAAATGAAGGAAAGGAGTTGAACGCGGAAAGTGCCACAAAAAAGAAGAATGCAGCCCCTTTGCGAAAGGAAGTGCACCCCATGGCACCAAGTGCAACAAGCGATTTTTACCAGCAAGCAACAAGCTCCAAAAGCACTTCACAGATAACCGAAAATCAGACCGATAGCCTCCCAGATAGACCGAGGCTACCGAGTAGATTGAGTATCCCACATGCATTTGAGAGATGGGAGACCCTGTCAGCTCACTGGGAAGGCTTGACAAGCTATTGGATCCGCAGGCTGGAACAGAATACCGACGTGATAGCTCAAGACCCTCTTGCAACGACCCTATCACGGCAAGTAAAGGATCTCTCAGCGGCAGGTACCAACCTATTTCACGCCGTAGTCGAGCTTCAACGCCTTCGTGCCTCCTCAGAGCGCAAGTTTCAACGCTGGTTCTTTGACACGAGAGCAGAACAGGAGAGGACTCAAGAGAGGATTGCGGAGCTGGAAAGTTCGCTTGAGACAGCCCAGCATCAAGCGAAAGAGGTGTCTGAATATAGACAAAAAGAATTGAATCTCACGCGGGACGAAGCCTCACGAGCCTGGGAAAAACTTGAGTGCAACATGGTGACAGAAACAGAACGTACCAATCGACTGGAGAAGGAGCTTTCGATTGAGATTGGAGACATGGTGCTGATTCCATACTGTAAAGACTCAACCGTCGAATACCAACCACATAGTTTTCAAATGGTCAAGAAGCCAACTGTGCCAAAGGGTTGGAAGGTAGTATGGATTGGTAAGTCGTCTCCCCGTATCAATACACCCCACAGAAAACTGATTATACCCCTCGCAGATGAGAAAAGACAGTGGTCATATATAGATCCTGGGCACAAAGCTCATTCTAGCAATCCGCCGCTTTTACAAACAGTCGAAGAGGCAATTCGAAGGCTGATACTCCCGGAATTATCTGCCCTTAAAAGAGAGCAGACTGGAGACGTGACGACGAGAAGGCGGGTATCAACCGAAGACAGGAGCTCCGGGTCGAGGACCCCGGGCCGAAGAAGTTACCCAAAGAGGGTTCATCAAAGGAACAAGGACCTAGGTACAGTAGCGAAGGTTTCTAATGCTGACGAAAAAGAGTAAACGAATAGCGATTCACGAATTTCTTATATTATTTGACTCTTGACTCTGAGTATAGGTTTTGGTATCTGGTTACACCGCTGGTTGGCCAGGCTTGGAAGCAAATTCTACCGGGGGTCTGAAGTCGTTAATTCCATTAGGTCGTTTTTGAGATATGCTACTGAGCTGTATTCCCGTTTTCTCTCTATTCTCCTTTTATATTAGTTGTTTTTACAATACTCGTTAGTTGTTTAATGTAAAGTCCAGGACTTGGTTATTATATATATTCCTTCGCTATATTAATTCTTCCCTCTATTCCCTAATTATATAATCTTCCACCTGCTTCCCTGGCTGTATAAGTGCCTGTTTTTCGACGGTATTATTAGATAATCTTAACATTAAGTAAAGACGAGTTCTACTTCTTTCGAATGTTTTTAAAAGATTTTATAATATTCTCTACTATTAAAGAATACCTATAATATTACCTTATAATCTATCTAGAACTCTATTAGAGGCTCTATAAAGTATTAAGAAAAGTCTAACCTATATTAAGTTTCTACTTAGAGTAGAAACTCGATATAATATCTCTTATTAACGCTCTCTATACTCTCTAATCATTCTAGACTTATTATTACTCTTAAGATAAGAGATATTATAGACGTTTAGTATAAAGAAGTTAAGTACTAAAGTAGAGATTTAAATACTAGTTACTTACTAGAAGAAAAGAGTTTTTCCTCTAATTAAAAGAGATACATCTCTAATTTCAGATCTAGAGCCTAAAGGGCGCTGAAACTGTAGGTTTAAAGCTTTTAGAGTAGTATTATAGTATTACTTTATAGTGTAAAACACGGCTCTACAAAGTTTTGCCCTGTAAAACTGACTTAAAGAAGCCTTAAAAGTAGGTTTTCTAGTGTTAGAGATTGTCTGATAATACTGTCGAGAAACAGGCTCTAAGTAATACTAGGGAAATGAATTCAATTCTCCTAGACGGCTAGGACAACGACATTTATTCAATATCCTTTCCCAGATGAGTTGCAACAACAAAATCTACGGGACCATGGTTACAAACCACTGCGACCGCATGTCATTACTTTGCTGTACGAATATTACACTAGATGATATTTTCATGATGAACATAGATTCCCATCTTCTACTATGCTAAAGATTACCGCTGATGCTAAACCACCCGGTATGCTATAATACAACACTTCAATATAAGCCTCTGATCGCTTTTCCCATTCTCCATTTAGGTTTCCATCACAAACGCCAGCCTAAACCACCGCAAGAAAACCCGTCAGCCTCAAGATTCCAGCCCACATGCAATGAAAAATAAAGAAGGATATCAAGGAGGAATACAAAGATCAATCCAGCTCCCCAGATACTCCATCCGATTCGCCTTGCCCTCCTTGACAAATTTCTTCACCACCGCCTCAAACTCGTCAAAATCCAACTTTCCATATCCCCCCTTGCGCTCCGCATCCAGGGCAACCTGTTCGCAAGACCAGAGGTGGTACAGGATATCATCACTGGGTCTTCCATCTTCGCTTGATTTACTGCCACGCGAGGCTTTAGAGGATCTTGCGCTGGATTTGGACGCGGGTTTGGGTGTGGATCGAATGGATTCTAGTCGTCGGCGGGGCTGTTGATCTTGAGTTGGTGGTGGGGCATGCTCTTCAACATCGACCTCAGGTAAATCTTCTGCAAAGCGAGAGAAGTATGGAGTTGGAACGGGAATGATTGAGTTTGGTCGAAATTGGGGCAAGGTGGGGTCGTGATATGAGGAGGAAGATGATCCGGATTCTGCATGTGACTCGGGTGGTGTGCTTTGGGGTATCGATGAATCTATCGACTCGGCTTCGTCGAGAATATATGGGTTGGTTGTCGCAGCCAAAACTTCAGCAGGGGTGGAAGGATGACTTCCACTTCTTGGGCGCCGAGGATAAGGAGATCCGGCTCTTCTGGTCTCTTCTGTGCTTTCTGGACTTTCTGGGCTGTCTGGACCATTTGGATCATCAGTTGGATCAGGCCTATCGATGAACATGATATTTCCCTCTTCATCAAAAGCATGGCCATCCTCATCAACGCTGTCAACCCCACTAAGATTTGGTATTGGTGCAGCTTCCTCTTCCAACACCACGGAAAATCCCGCTTCATGCAAAAGTTCCTCCACTGGTAGTTGCCGAACATCTTCCAACTCAACTTCTGGAAAACTCGCCCATGCGTGGCGTCGTTCTGGTGGGGATTTGAACGGGCTGTCTCGATCCTTCTTTTCTCGAGCTTGCCTCTCACGGGCCCATTTGTCAAAAGCGGGTGCAGAAAACATGGGTCTGTAAATATCCCGGGCCTCCTTGGACTTAATAGCTTCGACAGCCCCCTTCTCCTTTTCTTTGAACAGTGGATCTAAAAGCTCGTTGAATGATTGTTGTGTGACTTGGTAGAGAATTTCCTTGCCCGCATCCTTTTCGGCATCTGGGATATCCATACCTCCCCATCGTTCGGGCACACTACGAGAAGAGGTGGATGGGTTTGATCTGGTATCAAAATCATCCATGTCTTCCGCAAACCGCACCTTTGAAGATGACCGTGAATGTACTGATGGCCGAGGCTGGCTTTTTGAGCTCTCCCCTGAAGCATTTGCCAAAATATCATCCTCCTCCTTCCAACCGTGAGGGGGGACAGCACCCTCTTCTTCATCCGTGAAGAATTGTCTACGCTGCCATCGTTCAAAAATCTCTCGTTCGGCGCGTTCCCGATAGACGGCATGCGTGATGACCATTCGTCGACTGGCTGGGAGCACATCCGCTAAACGTCTCCCAGGGCCATCGATTGCCTCTGCATCCTCATCTGTAGCTGTAACATAATTTGGTATCCACGACAAATCTGCGGTAGTACCAGGAGCCTCTTCCTCCTCAGAGTCCGAGGATCCATCATGGTAATTCAAGGCTGAATCATGGGAATGCCTATCAGCACTAATGTGACCTTGAAGAACATCTTCAGCCATTTCTCGGAATCTCCTCATGTTGCGATATACCCTATTTGCTTGTACCTCGGTTTGAGGGGGTTCCATTATAGTTTCCCAATATCCACCATCGTTGCGGTTGCGTGGTCTTCCCCCAATTCTTGTACTTTCTCGGAGTAGCTGGTGATACCGACCCAGTGTCATCGTGTTGGTTTTAAATATAAGTTCTCGTGGTCCAGTATCGCCGCTGTTCTCATCCATGACTCCTTTGCCGTCCGTGATTTCCATATCCCCATTGGCCTGAGCGGATTTACCCTCGCCGGTGCGAGGATCGGGGGCTCGAGGATATCTCCCATCCATCCCAAAGGCACTACTCAAAGGCTGCCTACTAGTGACAAGTCGATGGGCCTCGGTGCAGCTCATGTGTTGCTCCTCCATTCCTTCAAGCATGTCCCGGTGCATCTGTCGAAATAGTACGTAGTAGGAGCGGAACATTCGAAGGAAGTCCTTTCTCTCGACAAATCCGTCGCCATCTATATCATAGCCTTCGAAAACACGGGCCCACTTGTCTTTTTTCTTTCGATATCCAATGCCGTGTAGGAATTCTGGAAATCCAATAAGATCGTCTTTGTTGGTGTCATAAAATGCAAACATTCGGTCGAAGATTAGACTCGGGCTTGTATGTCTATATCCACCAGAAGGGACCAAGCAGCGCTCAAAGGTCTTCCGGTCCATTGCCAAATTGATATCATATGGATCATCCCTCCAGTCGGTGCTTGCCATGAACGTCCATTGTTCCCAGTATGCATCCAATTCAGGCCGTTCGAATCCTGTTTCCCGGGCGAGCTTTGTTGTAATTTCTTTTGGGAGCGTCCTCATCACCGAGTCTGGATCTCCTGCATACCAGACTGGCTGAATGTTCTTCGGTCCAAAAGAAGGCCCCGGTACTCGTATCTTGTAGAAAATATGCGTCTTGATGTGCAGACCTTGGGATTCGCAGCTTTCGCAGAGGTCGTAATCAGCGCAATTCGAACATCGATATCTTATGCCTCGAATAGGGACTGCACCACAACTATTGCAGGCACATCCTCTGTGGACATAGGCGTTTCTTCGTGTGGCATCTTCGGAGACTCGGAAAAGGAGCTGTACAATATTCTGCCCGCTACGGGTGTAGGTGGTGGGAGGTTGGTTATATTGATAGGAATCGTCGTCGAAGGAGTCCTCCACCACTGTTTCGCCATCAGTCAGAGTGACGGGAGCTATTGCATGTCCATCCCCAGAGTTTTCTACATCCTCGCCCACGAATAGAGCAGAAGGGTCGTCGGTATTGTGAGTGCCTCGCCTTCGTCGTCGATGGACCGCGTTGCTTCGATGCAAGGAGGAGGTACCGTGGTCACTATCGCCTTCATGAGCTGGATCGCGACTGCTGAAGAGATAGTATGTGCCATAAATGGCAGCAATACTGGTCAAGATGGCGACGGCGGTCCTGCCATGGGAAAGATTGCTCGAGGCTGCGCGCGATGAGGCTGACATGTTTGCTTTCGTGGGCGGACGGTTTTGGCTGTGGTTATTGTGGTACCTGCTGGTGCTCCGTGGCCCAAATCATGATATCATCAATCGGAGCCAGTTCTACTTGTAGATGGACTGGCAGGAAGGCTAAGATGAGATAGACTTTCAGGTTGTGGTGTTGACAGGATCCTGATGGTCGGGTTGTGCTCTGGTGCTGGAGAGGAGTGACAAGGTCAGGGCGAACCAGAGAGGCTTCAGCCTTCTCTTCATTTCTTCCACCTCGACCTCAACTCACAACATTTCAGCTTCACTTTGTCTTTTCTGCGTACTTTCGCGAGACTCTTCTGTTTACTTCCATGCCCCGACTATCGTACCTGTCTATTGTTCTACCCTAACAGTTTAAAACAAGTCAGTCTTGTGGTGCTCAATATCAAGGGCAATGTTTTGAATTGTGCCAGATATTCCAGAGTAATTACAAAATTGGAAATACTCACGATGTCCAGTACAACGTCGTTTTTAAATGTTTATAACAATTCATTCTACTGGATACCCCTTCCTCACTTCGAAATCTGTCAATCATCAATCAGCATATAGGTATTGTCCAAGAGCAAGGTGAGATGATTGTAGGAACAGTTTTGCGTTTTAAGTTTGTATAATTCCTTTCCTACTACTTATACTTCTCCATTTCCTAATTTCTTTGTCATTCCTTCATCTTATCATGGTCCATTCGTCTCATCAAGGCTCTAAGCTGATCCATCACAGTAACAGTCAGGGGTCTCAACTGAAAGAACAGCCACTCACAACTCTTAATGGCCCACTACTACAAACATCGAGATTATGTTCATATCTCATCAGTATCTGACTTGCAGCATATTGATAGTCAATTTCATGATTATGAGGGGATATGGGAGAAAGTCTTTGTACTAGAAGTGTTTCTAAAATGTGATACAATTGTTTTTGTGGCATTCTGCATCTCAATGGTATGCTACTCTCTTTCTTACTTCTGGGGTCCACTCACTCTACTTCACCACATCTCACTTCATCTTAGTATAATTCTTGCTAACTTTACCGGAAACTAGTCTTACTATTTCGAATGCGTCTAACTACCTTTTCTTTCTTTTTTTGATCAAAATGCCAGCTACGACTGGACGTCTAACTGTTGACACAAATAACCACTAAGACGGCTTCTTAGTGCTGGCATGGGTAGAAGATAACCAGGTCCCAGTCAGAGGAACCCAGTCGGGCGTCTACGTTGTATGGTCAACATATCCGCTGTAAGCAGAAGGCGCCCCGCAGAAGGACGGTGGCTACATGCGAACAGTTTGTGGCATTTGCGGCTGATATATTGGTATCACAGACGCCCAGCTCAGCCTTATGTCCACCACATCGGCGTTCAATATTGGCAAATTGCTTTTTCCCCTCATCATCGACTTAAACTTGATGGCTTCTACTACATTACACACATTACTGCAAAGAAAATGAGATTGCTTGACGCAAGGAAGCTCGAACTCGTCGACGTCCTTGACGATGAAATCCCTCCATACGCTATCCTCTCCCACACATGGGGTGACGAGGAAATTACCCTCCAGGACCTCCATCATATGAAAGGGCGAATGCCAAGTCCGCTGGATAAACGCAAAAGAGCAATTGCCGACAAGGAGGGCTTCATGAAGATCAAAGATGCAGCGTCCTTGGCTGTAAATAGGGGACTTTCATACATTTGGGTCGATACGTGCTGTATCGACAAGTCAAGTAGCGCAGAATTGTCCGAAGCAATCAACTCCATGTATCTCTGGTAAGGAATCGACATATACAGAAATTTATCAGACTACTGTTGCCTAATACTTCTTAGGTATCAGCAATCCCAAGAATGCTATGCTTATCTTTCCGATGTAAATTCCTCCAAAGACGAGGCTTTGGAGTGGGATTACTCAAGTCTTCGTCGGAGTCGTTGGTTCAGAAGAGGATGGACATTGCAGGAACTCATTGCACCAAAGGCGGTGCACTTCTATGCTAGAGACTGGAGCCTTCTCGGCCACAAAGATTGTCCGTTTCCTTTTGTGAAAATCATCAGTGAACTCACTGGTATCGATGCAGAGGTTTTAGATGGAAGGACCGACCCCCTCCAACTCAGCATCGCTGCTCGCATGAAATGGGCCTCGCATCGAGAAACCACCAGGTTGGAAGATATGGCTTACTGCTTGATGGGTCTTTTTCAGGTTAATATGCCTTTGCTTTACGGCGAAGGTCGCCGAGCGTTCACGAGACTGCAGGAGGAGATCATTCAACGGACCGATGATCAATCCATCTATGCTTGGAACTCTTTTGATAGTGCGGAGGAAGACCCTGACGCTTTATCGGGACTTTTTGCACAATCTCTAGAGCAGTTCAGGAGTGCGGGCAACATCCAAACTTTGCCACCATCACCCCTTCATGCCAGCGCACCTTCTGGGACAACGAATCAGGGTCTTCGCATCCAATTGTATCTTCGTCGAATCCTCGAAGCTGATGGTGCTCCTATGGAAGAAGACTATTATGCAATACTTGATTGCTTCATCCAGGTTGGAGATCTCTACGAGTGTCCAGTCATTCGCCTGAGACGTCTTTCCCAAGATCAATATGCCAGGTTCCTGACAAAGTCCAGGATGTTTCTGCCACCAATGAGGGCTGAGTTCCAGGACCCAGAATTCGAGGGATACAGAAGCATATATGTCAGACAACAGCCTGTCTACTATCATCTTCCCCAATTCAGAATATCTCCGCTCCACATGCGCAGTCAGCTGGACCTTCACAACAAAAACCGCCCAGATTACAAACTGATGGAAATCTTTCCACCTCGCCAATGGAACTCTAAGACAATGACAATGAGGGTGAAATACTCCAGGAAATTGCAAGCAATGGGCGTGTTCCGATTTCAAAGTCCCGACACGCATGAAAAAATAGTTGACGTCGTGGTCGGAGTGCGGCGACTAGATGCAATGCAGTGGGAAGGCTGGTGTTTTCAACGGTCTTCCCAAGGAGACCAACTGGAATTGACACTGACTTTCATCAATCAGCATATCTCGGAGCTGACGAAGAGAAACACGGCTCTCATATCTCCGGGAATTCTAGGTGACTTATTTGGTGCTGATTCGCGCCTGTCGACTGAGGCCACGGTTGAGGGGATACAGCTTCAAGGTCGATTTTACGTCTCGATATCAATATCCCGAAAACCAGAAATACAAACATCAGCTGAAGTTAAGCCCTCGGCATCTGGCTTGTTTTATCCTCCGCCAAACGGTCCCATACGGATTCCTTTTCTTCGCTATTTTCAAGTGAGGACGCTGACGGGACCGTGCTGCCATACCTACACACCAAACGGATCTGTGCTGCCTTATACTGCAAACCCCATATCTCCGCTAGCTGTCCGAGGACGGCCGCTGACATTTAGTGCTTTAGTTGAGTACAAAGGGTGTTCTGACGAATCTATCTTCAAAGCATACGAATTCATGAAACCTCTCGAGCCTCTTCATGACTTCTTAGCCCAGGTTTTGAAAAGAAAAGAGGAGGGTGTTCTGTCTGAAGCTCTCGACGATCTTGCTCAAGCTTTGTTTTTCGGCAAATCAGATGAAATAGAGAACCTCTTAAAAGATGATATGGGTATAGATCTCAATGCACAGACAGGAGACCCATATGGCCTGGCATCTCTTCACTGGGCTGTTGCTGGCGGATTCGCGGCATCTATTGAAGCTGTTCTTAAGAAGGGTGCCAGCACGCTTTCTGTTACAAGAGAAGGATGGAATGCATTGCACGTCTCAGCAATATTTAACAAGCCGGCATGGAAGGCTATCACCGCCTGGCCAAGTTCATGCCCAATTTCATCCGAGGACTTGGAAAAGCTGGTCAGCCACAGAACCAAGGATCATTTCGAGACACCACTGCATCTAGCAGCCGCTCATGGTTCTTCGGAGATGGGCCTCTCGATTTTCAATGATCTTTCAAGAAACGTCGTTACTCTGGCAACTCCTTTTGCTCGGAACAAGTATGATGAAACAACTCTTCATAGGGCTGCAGCCTGCAATAATATCGATATCATCCGATCGATCGTTTTGCAGTGCAACGACTACACGAGTTATTTCATTAACGTAGTCGATCGATATGGCAGGACTCCCCTCTGGCATGCTGCCGCAACAGGGTCGCTTGATGCTGTTCGCCACCTACTGTCTCTTAATGCGAGTATCAACTTGACAGATGATTTGGGCAGAAGCCCTTTGCACGCGGCGTGCCGTGGAGGTCATCACGAAACGGTCAAATATCTACTTCAAGAAGGGGCAAGACAATCAAGTGAAACATCAATACTGGACTTGACCGCCCTGGATTATGCTGCTTTGTTCGGACATATCGAATGCATTCGCTACTTATTGCACTCCTTAGATCGAAATCGTGCAATTCTAAATACTGCCGGTTTCCCTGTTCAACACAGGGCTCTTCATTTTGCGGCGTCCTGTGGGTGGCTGGATTGTGTCAAGCTCTTGTGTACCTGGGGAGCTGATCATCGCAAGACGCACCATTACCATTTGTTTCTTGATCAGGGGAAGAATTTTGCTCTCGTTGCCGAAAAAGAAGGAGACGTAGTATCTGCATCAACGCATGAAGGTCGTACCGCGATCATTGAATACCTCAAGACAGTGGGCGATTATATCAGTATGCCTCTTCAGACACCAGCGCCAGCGTACATTCAGCCAGGTGCTCCCGAAGAAAGAGAGTATGCGCAAGTGCATCCTGGAGCTGCTTTTCAAGCTTCTTTGCCGTTACAAGGATACCAACCACCCCCAACAAACGACCAAAGCTCAAATTCTAGATACACCTCGGATCCGATTGTCGCTCGCCCCTCAGCACCTTTCGTTAAAAATCCACCAAGTAGAGTTGGCAGTCAATCTGTAACATTGCCAGCTTACCCAACCCCTTATCAACGTATCAACCCAAGCTCCACATCCCATAACTCCATTCAATCCAGCTACCAACCTCAGTCATCTTGGGCTCCGTCCTCGATGTCGGGGCAATACTCTCTTGGCAATAGTGATAGCATTCCGTATCGTAGAGGATCAACAATACCTCCATATCCAGCAGAAACCTATGATTTGGAGGCTTACTCCCCTTCAATGCCAGGGCCCAATCGCTACACTTCAAATCGCGGAAGGCCACTTCCATACCCAGCAGAGTCCGACGAACGGCATCTTTCAATTCCAGATCCCGGACAAGCTACAAGTGTTCGAGCGAACCTTGTCCGTATGTTGGGTTCGATTGGCAATTCTAGCATGCTTGTTGAGGATAGTCCCGTTAGGGAGTATGTGCGTCCGGTTGGTGAAGCTGGGGACAGGTTCCAAATATATGAACTCGCTGCCACTAATCACGTTCCGACGTGAGATACTTAATTTAGATGGCCACAAGAAGTACACTATGTAGTGGTTGTTGTAGATTGGGATCCTTAAGCGATCTCCTTGTTTCCTTTGGATAGGGGGTATTCGGCAAGCATGTAGTATCGTGTAACAACACTTATTCACTTGGGCTGGGGTATCGGCGCAATTCACTAATTTCTTACTATCGGTAGATACACCTTTAATTGTTCACGATGCTTGTACCCGTCTTCTTCCTAGCAGAACTACCTACTGTTCAAACTTCATCTATAGAGTACTGGTTTCAGCACTAGTTCAATCAGTTCCGAAATACGGACCAAAAGTAGAATTTGCATTAGGCATATGAAAAAAACGGTTAGTCCAACTGACCGCATAACCCTACCTCAGTTTGAATTCAAAGGTGTTCAATTTGAGATGATTTGCTCTTTACATACGGACCGTACCCAGGATGTTGTGCAAAGGTCAATGTTCGCTACACTCGGGACTAAATTTGAGGAACAATTAGATTATAAAACTCTTAATTCTAGGTTGTATTCCGTTACTTGCGATTCTTATTTTCTTGCAGTCAAGCTGTTCAGAGAGTGGTACTTGTAAGCCAGTACCTGTATGTCAACGCTAGCTTATGCGTTGCTTGCAAATTCATGGAGTTATGCCACGGTTGCAGTCAGAGAGCACAACGACCGTTCCCCATCGGAATTTCTGTGACTTTACTTCAAAGTCGTTCGATATAGAAGTAAACGTCTCGTGCAAAAGTTCTGATTTGGAAGAGACGGCAATTTCCAGTGCCAAGGCGAGCAAATTCCCGAAGAAGCCTAGTGGCTTTGGTGATGACAAGGGGGCAAGGGAGGAGCAGGATCGGTTGAGTGCTCAGCCTCCTCTCACTAATCTTCTCTCTTTGAGGGCAAAACAAATGAGCGAGATGTTGATATCAACTGGCACTTGCCAGTCCACCGAGTCTTTGCGTGGAAACTTACATCTATGCTTTTCCGACCTTCCATGAAAATTCTTTCATCACAATTACTGTCTTGCGTTGAAGTCCAGCCCTCCCGAAATTGACGCGGACAATGGATTCGAATATGCATTTTATCCAAGTAGACCCAGCAGAAAAGAAGAAGGGTGGTAAAGTAACGGCCAATGTGAGGAGAGCAGCTATGTTGGCCTTCAGACGAAAAGAAAGACTCGAGCGTGTTATGGCATTTAATAAGGGAAAGGCTGCTGTCCAAGCAAAGCAAGCTCCCAATTCAGCCATTTCCCCAACCACCCACGTTAGTAAAATGGAACCTGAAAGTCCTGGCTGGTTGTTTCACCAAGACTCCTCGTCGCCAAATCTGATGTCACCTATTCACAACGTTACTCCTGACCTGCACGACGACGGCTGTCTCTCGCCGAACGAGGTAGTTGCAGAACCGATTGAGAGGGACCTGGGCGGGATAGTTACCCATTCGAATCAAGATAATTTACGTACATCGTTTCTGTTTAATTATTGTGAGTATACACTTGCATCATGTGCCAACTGGCTCTATCATCATCTGACTTGAGTAGTCCTCTCAGAAATTTTATCCATCATGCTCCCCATCAAAAGCCAAGCTGGACAGGAGGCTCTACGACATTTTTGGGCCAGTAATATTTTGCGAGAACCCCTCCTTCTGCAAGCCGCCATTGCACATGCTGCTGTGCATGTAGATACCGTCTCCAAAGGCGAATCGAGTGTCTTGGCCGCCACCCATTTAACGAGGACTATGAACTTGATAAACCAGAGGCTGGGAATGGAGAATCCTAGTATTGATGATGATTTGATTCAAGCAGTTGCTTTGATTGCTGCAAACTCTGTAAGTGTGAACGTGGGCTAGTTGGAGGAAAAGGTTGCTGATAAGTCGAAAGAATATTACAGGCGACTTGGCGGAATCTCGAATTCATATGAATGCACTCGAAGAAATGATTCGCTTGAGGGGAGGCAAAGATAATTTGGGTTCAAACGACTGCTTACAAGCTACGGTATCATGGTATGTCGCTGAGTTTATTTCCAAGTGTCCTTTCTCAATTCCATGCACTCTCTGTGTAGCGAGACATACATTGGGACTTGAAAGAACCATCTGTTACATCATATACCCAGCATATTTTCTTGTTAGGCGGTTCCAACCTGGAAAACACTACAATCTGCCTACCCTCCTTCCTTCTAGAACATATATTAACCATTATAACCCCAGGTCTGATACCACATCCGCAAGGATAACACGCTCAAGACCCCGTCTCGCCCCAAAACTCCAATCCCTCCCCGCCCTCTCTTCCCCTGCCAAATCTCCCGAAGGAATGTCCATCCCCTACAAAGAAGAAATCTTCGCCATCCTCACCGAACTCCGCATCCTCACCAGCTCAAAAAAGATAATCGACACCGCAACCTACGCCTCCATTCCCGACATAATGCTCTTCGACTCCCTCCGCAATTCCCTGGAAGAACGCATGCTCTGCTCCCAACACATCTTCCACACTACCCCCTCTCTCACCTTCGGCGACCGCTTCCTCGAGACTTGCTCCATCGCCTCGTCAATCTACTCTTCCCTTGCTTTTCGAAATTTCAGTGTCAATGGACCAGGTATGAGGGTTATGAAGGAGGATCTTACTTTGTCCCTGCAAAAGGCTGAGGCAAGTTTTACGACTCTGGAGACGCAGCCGGGCTCTGATACTCCGTATGCGAAGTTTCTCTTTTGGGCTTTGTTTATTGGGGGAATTATGGCGGAGGAGGGTGAGAGGCTTTGGTTTGCGGGAAGGCTGGCGGTTGTGTTGCCCTGGACTGGGGTTGCTGACTGGGAGGGAGCGAAGGGGTGTTTGGTGGGCGTTCTTTGGGAGGATGTCTTATTGGATAGCAGGTGTGATGTTTTGTGGGGGGAGGTGGAAGGAATTGCTGGGTTGAGGGGAGCGCCGAGGGGAGCGCGGTTGGGGCTTGCTACTACTTTGGTTTATTGACGGGGTTGTCTTATATGGAGCATGGAGTTTTGGGACTTATGAGTGATGATATTAGATTCTAGGGTTCTGCCTAAAACGTTAAGATATTAATTTTAGTGAGAATGATGAGTTACGAGTAAAGCCATACATAGGTTGAACTACCTTGTCTCCTTTTACAGACATAGCATCTGCAGTAGTGGATCCTCTAGAAATATATAAAGCTTCTTGCTACTACGTATCATAACATCTTGTGCAAACCTAGTCTCGTGGCGGGAATCTGTTTTTGGATACATAACGGAGTGGATGATCACCTTGCTTGTATATTTGATTCCATTCTTCCGATTTGTAGTCGCCGGGAGAATTTTGCGCTTGAAAGGTAAACGATGAATTCTACCTTGGTGGGCGATTTAACTTTTTTATTCTATTCTTTCCGGAACAATACTGTCAAATGTAGACTTCTCATAAAAGCTTTAAATCGTATCAGCATGCAATGTACTCAATTTTCTAAACTTGGGTTGAATATTTAGCGACTTCAGATGTTAGCTACGAGAAGTTATCACGTGATATATGTTGAACTTCCTTCGGTTTGTAACATCTTCAATGACCAAAATTATCTCAGTATAATTTTCGAAGCCCACCTTTGTTTGCGGTTACCTGGAATCGATTCCGGATATATGTTGCCCAGAGGGTGCTCTTGACATTCACGTGATGATTTGTGGCGCGTCGTGAACTTTCCCTGCATTTCTTCCTCCACCTCCTATTCGAATCAGTATCATTCTCTCACCTCCTGGACAAACTGAAATTGAGATTCGCCGGACACAGCGAACCAAAAAACTCGAAGCCTAGGGGACAATCGAAATCACGAAATCGAAATCCGCAGAATAGGTCAAGAGCAACTGCATTAAGAACAACAACAAATCTCCCCCAAGACCGACAGGCTTCTCTCAGCAGTCCCTTGGATTCACATGCCTTTGTTAATCCCGAATAATACGTGGGGAATATCTTTTCCACCACACACAACGACCACATTCAACTTGATTCTGATGGGTACCGAACGTCCCCTACTACAAACCCTCAAGAACCAATTCTCTAGCGCAATTTTCAGAGAAAGCTGTGCTGGGGGAATGAATAGTTGTTTTTGTGAGTAAACGGAGCGACAACTTGAATTTTGTATAATTCCATCATTACAACGTCGTATCGGTTGTTTCAATTACTTGTATTTCCTAGTGTTAAACTGATCCTGGTCACCATAGGGGATGGAAGCCTTTTAACCCACCTGGTGTTGTTCTTCCTTGAGATATTGATGGAAAGTTGCATTGCATGAATGAACCCATCCCCTGTTCCTCTGTCAAGGGTTGAGAGATTTGTGTTGCTTCTGGATATCCCCAAGCTTTTCGTCTACCCCTTGGATGTCAATATTTGTCGTGCCTATCAATTAGTGTACTGCCGATGGTGTCGACGTTGCGGGAATTACTTCCTCTATAAACTTTCCAAGCAAGTCTTGGGATGAGGCTACCGATATGAACCCAAAAATCATTTACTTCGTAAATATTGCTATTCACAAGACCAAGGGAATTCTTTTTAGAGGCTCCTACCAATCAATGCCCTTGGAGATGTTGTTTTACGCATACTTTTTGGCACATGTTGGTGGGATATAACACCTCATTTCCAGAAATGCGGAGATGTGGCTTAGGTTGGGTTGCGACCGTTCCGACGGCCAATGCATCTGGAATCGTGAAATGCCCCGAGAGCAGATAATCCAGCCCAATTGTTTTGCTTTGTTAGCATCAGAGCGTGTTAATTATGGAGCCTTGTGCGATAAATCTACCGATGGGCAAAAATAAAAGAGGAGCCTCACCCCGGCAATTGTCAGGGTCGGATTGGTGGATGGAGAAAGTTCTGGGCCGACTGAGAATGCATTGCGAGTGATTTCGAGAGGAGTAACTAACTCATCAAATGCCCTGAGCTGGTCCATATTTCTTTGGACTTAAAGGTCAGGATATATCCAGTTGAATCATCAGCCTTCGCTCTGTAGCTGATTTTCAACCGGTTGGTATCTTGCCAACATGAAGTTCCTCATCGCTCTGCTGTTTGCTGCACTTAATCTCCCTTTTGTGTTCGCAGCTTGGGGTTATACGGATAATGGCAGTGCTTATGTTATTGGTAGGATCCTCTTCAAACTCTTTGAAATTGTGCTAATATCTACAAGATACCGGTGCATCACTCGTTTTCAGCATCAACAAGAGTAATGGTGATCTGAGTTCTATCAAGTACAAGGGCGTTGTGAGTGTCCGCCACAGTCCCTTTTCACGAACTTGTCTAACATTCAGTGATAGGAATACAACGGATATAATGGAAAGAACTCACACATCCAGTCAGGTTTTGGCACTTCAGTTGTTGGTATTCAGCAATACACATCTCCTGCAAACATCATCAAAGTGACAGTTACCTACGGGACAATCATTCAAACGTACATTGCTAGATATGGCAACAATAATATCTACATGCTCACTCGCAAGGGAGATGGAACGGTAATTCTTCGTCAGAAAATGTAGAAAAATCTTGCTCACTAAACCAGGTCCCCGCCCTCCGATATATCGTACGAATGATTGCAAATAAGTTCGACAAGTCCACCAGTGATGCCGATTACCAGGATAAACCAGAAACTGCATTGGAAGCCCAGGATATTACTATGAACACCGCTACAAAGTACACGAAATCCAAACATTATCAGGGAGCCAACTATGGACGAACAATGGATTACGACTATGTTGGAAAGACAAGCTCAACCGTGGGAATTTTTTTGATTCGATCAAATCACGAAAAATGTTCTGGTGGTCCATTTTTCAGATCTTTACTTCGAAGAGCGACCAATGCAGAGGAGGATTTGTATGAAATTTTGTTCTACAATATGGGCACTATAGATCCGGAGAGATTTGGGCTCCATGGGCCTTACCTCCTGACCTTTACAGATGGGGCCGCTCCTAGCTCCAACCTTTTTGCCAGGAAAGCCGACGTAAGAATCTCCCCAGCATTACTCTCCGACAAATACTAACTTATCCCAATTTAGTACAGCTGGATGGACACTCTCGGAATAACCGGATGGGTTCCTTCTTCTGGTCGTGGATATGTAAGCGGAGTCGGCATTGCAAACATGAAGTCTGGATATACCTACGTCGCAGCTCTTTCTAACGCCAACGCTCAATACTGGGGTACTGCGGCTGCCTCGGGTGGTGCGTACACCATCACTGGTGTCCTTCCTGGAACCTACAGATTGACAATATACAAATCCGAGATCGAGGTCTCCACTGGTAGTGTTGTAGTCAAAGCAGGAGCTGGAACACCAATCAACACCATCACACCTTCCGATCCCAGCGACACCACTGCAATCTGGAGAATTGGAGAATGGGATGGATCACCAGCAGGATTTACAAACTTTGATACCTCGCCTATGAAGCCGACATACATGCATCCCGCCGACGCTCGTCTTGCATCATGGAACCCATCTAACTACATTGTTGGTAGTAGCTCTGCTGCCACTAACATGCCAGGATACATGTGGATTGATGTCAACAACGACCATCTCATTTACTTTAAGCTCTCAGCTGCGCAAACCGCCACCTCGCACACTGTCAGAATCGGTATTACCGAAGCCTTTGCCGGAGGTAGACCAAAGATCACGATCAATAATGTAAGAACCGATTCCTCCATTGCCGTTGAAGATGTATGTACTGATATCTGCCAGTGGGTAAGCCCCAACCCAGCCGCCAGTAGCCAGGCAAGCACCAGAAGTTTAACGGTGGGAACCTACCGAGGAACAAACTCTCTCTTTACCGTGCGTGTATCCCTTGCTCCTTTTCTTTATTTCTGCTTACAAAATATTAGTACAATGTCCCAGCCTCCGCTTTCTTGGCTGCCGGTTCATACAACATTATGAAAATAACCATCATCAGTGGAAGCTCGGGAGTCACTTATCTGAGCCCTGGTGTTTCATTGGATGCTATTGATTTCATATAGTTTATGGTGGTATTGAAGAGTTTTATATGGGGTTCTATTATGTATATAGTCCAAGGATGGATTAGAATTTATCCTAGGAATTAATGTATATGTTCCTGAAAATCATATTAAGTATGGTGCTGCCATTTCTCTATATCATGAAAGTCGTCTGTGTTATGGGTTTGAACTTCTTCCAATGGCTTTTGTTTTTGAGCATCGCCATGAAAAAGTGAAAGGAAAGGGAGGGGGAGCTATTGCCAACTAAAGAGGGTATTTAGTTGTCACTGAGTAACCTCTTCTCGTAGAAATCAGCTTCAGTGGGTCGGCCAATCGCTCTCAGAAGATCAATGACAGTATAATCCTCATTCTTGTCGTCGATGTGACTCCAAAGAAATTCAGCGAGTTCATCCGAGTCTACCCTCTCAGCAAACTCGACCAGTCCTACGCATACATTCAGCCAATATATAGTTCGCTCAGAGCTCATAGTACCTTCGTGCTGTCGAAATTCAATGGTTAAAAGTGACCTGTCCCCCCCTTCTAGGTTGTTGAAGTTGTAACCAGCACGACTCGTTCCACCACCTATAGCATCTACAATTTTCATCGCGGTATCTTGATCTCCAAGCTCCAGCAATATCTTGAGACCTTCTTTCGTACCTTCTGGGGTAGCGGATAAACGCATACCGAGTCGTGAAATTTCGCGTAGCCTACGGCAATAATTCCTACCTTCTCCCGTACGACGGGATTCAGAGTGCAAAAACATTAGGCGATCTTCAAAAGTCCACAGGAGAGCAGCTAGATTGCTTAATACTCTTGGATGAAATCCTTTTTTTGCGTTGCCAACATGAATATGGCTAGAAACAAAATTAGCATACGTTAATCGGGGGGGGGGGGTAAAATACTTACAGACCACAGGTATCATTGCATAAAAGCCGGTGTGTGTGTGTCAAAAGCTGAGAGACTGCCGACACGTTAAGGCGTGAGTTCTGGTAGTAATAGAAAGGCGGGGATTTCACTTCGATGGGGTTAAATTCGTATTTGGGCTGCCACTCACTAACAGAAGTATCGAAATCTATACGCCAATCTTCATCTTTTTCCACGTTTTCAATAGCCCACTCCGTCCTTGAGTCTAATCCAGCGTCTTTGAGGGTTCCAACCAGGCGCTCCTGTGTCGATTCCACATCATCATAGGTGCCAGGAAATAATGCACGAGGATCTTCAGGATCGGGGTCACCAATCTCGTCGTTTTTCTCAAGAGCAACGAGAAATTCCCACTCAATACCAAAAGTCAATTTGGGCGCTATACTTTCCTTTTCCCATTTTGGCCAGATCCGTCGAGTGTATGATACAAATGCCGCGGTTGGTGACGAGTTCAAGAGTTCCTCTGAGTTGTCAGTGACTCTTCCAAGAAACGTGCCGTCTGGTATAAGCGCTCTGGACATTATTTGTGAGTTCGAAAAGATGATTATGTTGGTTTGTGGTGTTAAGCTTACTTTTCGTTTCGCAGTCTGTTTTTGATTCTTGTTTTTTTCGGCGTTTGTTCTAACACAATGCAAAGTTTATATATTCACAAACGCACAATAACATTAGAGAGTATCTCTATCCTTTCACGCGATGTCTTTGCTCTTTGAATCAGGAATAGATTCTTCCTTTTATGGATCTCGCTTTCAACGGTTCTAAGTCCATGCCTTTGTTATAATACTCCTGAGCAAGGTAAGTGCTTTAATGAAAAATGTCTTGGAGGAATACAACAAAGATTTTATTTCTACTTAGTTTAAGCTTTGTTAACTGGAGCAAAGTTCTATTGTTGTAAAAAGCATGCTACTGCCAATTGTACCGGCTTCTCTTGCAGTCTTCCAAATAGCGCCAAATACTAGAAACCATTTGACATTAACGTGGCTCTTTCTACCAAGAACGCTCGATTGGATAAGCGGGTAGAGGCCTGAAATTTATCGCCCTGGTTTTTGTCAATCGCGGGCTCCCGGTGGACAGAAAAAGTGGCAGTACATCGTACCTGCCTACGTAACCATTATCCCATCTATCCTAGGTAATTCAAGGTAATGAATGGAATTGCTCTAGATGATTCCTTGAGATAATCAAAACTATTAACCAAGATAAAAGCGGTCGCTCACTAAAACTCCACTTTCTAGCTCCCCTTTTCAGGCAACAAAAACATAGTCTCCAGCCTCTTCACCTCCCCGTCCTCAAAACTCCAATACCACTCCTTCCAAGACTCAAACTCCTCAATCAACATCTTAACGTCATACACTCTCTCCCACGGCAGTCCCGCCCCAGCAGCCTTCAATACCATTATATCCTTACAAATCGTCATAAACTTTTCCGTCGCCAGGGCCTTGTGAGCATTCTCACTATCCTCATATTGCGTCTTTGAAATCAAATTTCTTGCTAGCCCGAAAGTCTCCAAAAGGGCCTCTTGAAAAGATTCCTTTTCGAGTGGTGGCCACCAAGAAGACTTGGGATGTCCTTCTTTATCGACGGCTAGTTTTGTTCCTTTGATTTTATGGCCTAATATGGGTTCAAAGAGGGCTTTTTGTTGAAAGCAATGCCATTCTACTTCTTCGGGTGTGAAAGGATATGCGACGATCTCGGCATACTCTTCAGAAGAAAGGGCTTTGCTTGAGAGAAGCTTGTTGTTTAATTCGGATGTGATCCAGGACCAATTGTATTTATATGGATATTTGCCGTCTCTGATTTTCTCTTTCCGGCTTTTCACAACTTCTTCCAAGATAGAAGCTGCTGCACTGCTCCATTCTCGATCATATGGGTTGCCTGCGGGGCCGTTTTTAAAGGGATCATTTCCTTTGTAGCTCATCTTGAAGTGTTGGGATAAATTTTAGGATCGTACGAAATGAAAATTTTATATGTAATGCTGTTCGTGAATACCTGGTAACATGACGAAACTGACTAAATCATTCTCGTTGATTATCGGATCGAATAGAGCAAGAAAGACTTACAATATTCATTTGGGACGGTGTCGGTACGCGAACCCACGAGACAAAGAAAAGGTAGGAATATTTCCTGAAAAAATGGCCACTTTGTGTAGTGTCATTTTCTCTTTGTTTAGAGTCAGTAAAGAGGCCGTTTTCAGAGATATTAGGGGTGGTAACAACACTTTGAGTTTCCGTAATGAAGACGACATTCTTTAAGGATAAGAGTATATTCTCGCTTGGAATTCCCTTGCCAACTTCCGCTACTCTTTTTGACATCCTCGCTTCATCATAATATCCCTCTTGAACTCAACCTTCCCCTTCCCATACCTTCTCCTACCCTAGCCTATCATATCTTTCATCCTAAAGTTCCCCCACTGATCCTATATCCAGCCTTCATTCCCCCACCTCATCCCCCCACCCAACCCAGAAGTTCTCATCTTTCAAATCGCCTCCTTCAGCCGTACTACAGTACTCCCGCGGAAATTAATACGATTACCCTATAATAGCCCAAATCGCTGGTGATTATCTCGTTATCCAGTTCCATCCGAACCGCACTCTATGCTGGATTGTGTGCTTGTCTACCATGCTAGTGCTAAAGAACGAATAGGTTTTTTCCTTACTTTTACTCTGTTTATTCATGGATGCATCCTAAACTTCTCTTCAAAATTCCATTCCATTCCATATCAATCTCGCTCTGAACATTTCCGGAGAATCGGAGAGGGGATATCAATGGATTCTTCCATGGAAACCCCTTCTAGATGGGGATCGCTCGAAAGTGTCTTGTAGTGGAAGATTGTCGGAGAAAACACATGGAGATAGCTGGGAAGATACACGAAAAGTCCCAGAAGAGTTTAGTGACTTGTGGAACGAAGAGAGTGATGAACTTAAATGCCTTTTACCTTTATTTTAAACCCAAAACGAACAATGCCTTTGGTGTTCATGGTGATTGATAATGGTCTTTATTGTGAGCCATCAGGGAGAGTTAACAAGTAACTTTCACATATGCAGAATTCAGAAAAGAAAGCTGGAATGTCTATAGATCAGCTTCGTCACTCACGCGATAGATCATTCATCAAGAGCCTAATATAGGGAGAAGGAAGTTTTATTATTTAAAATCCCAACCCGATCACCACTCCAGTTTCAAAATTCAAAAATACAAGAAAAGTAAACTCAACAACTAAAAGCCCAAAATCTATCCAAGAAGAGCGTTCCATGCATCAGCAGTAGTCTGGTCCCTGGTTCCAAGAGCCAAAATCTTGGCCTTAGCATCGAGACAAGCGGTGACTGCTGCGGCACTGGCACCACATCCTCCGTTGTTTCCGAGAACGTCGCAGATACGGTTGGTGATGATGTTAGGGTTCAAGGCCTCTTGTTGAGCGCCGGAGATGACGGGGTCGACAGATTGGAATGTGAATTCGGTGGCCTTTCGTCCTCCGAGTCCACCTTCGAACTTGATTTGTGGGTCACAGGTTCCGAAATCGAGAGCTCCTCCTGCGTTTCCAGTTGCGGCACCGTTGTTGGCATTTCCAGCGCCCGTGTTGGCCTTTCCGGCACCGGCAGCGGCTGTTGCTTTAGCAGCATTTCCACCGTTGGCATTGTTGTTGTTGGCTGCCTTGGTGGCGGTTGCGGCCTTGGTCACGGTGGCGAGGGTAGTGGGGACAGCTGCTACTGGTGCACAAGCACCTTGATCAACAGCAGCGTTGCCGTTTCCGGTAGCCTTTAAAATATGTTAGAGTTGATCGAGTAGAAGTTTGGGGTTAAGCGAGATGAGAAGTTTGGCGCTTGCTCTTCGACAACACCTTGCGACTGCAGACCTCGGATAATTGTATGGATCACTCGAGAAAGATAGGAGACTCTGGAAATCTGGTTTCCAAATCTTCTATAAATTCTCGAGCAATGATTTCAATTGTCCGAGATCATTCAAATAATGGGTACTCGAGAGGAATGTCTGGTTGTGCTACTTACTGGTGCTGCGACAGGTGCCTTAGCTGCCTCTCCACCCGCTTTCGCGGCTCCACCACCTACAGCAGCGCCAGCTCCTCCCTGTGGCGATGTCAGTTCAGTTCAATGATAAGGGCGTGGTTCAGAAGAGAGAGGTGTTGATTCTGGTAACATGTTTCTGGAATTGTACGACTTCTAACCATTATCCGAGATGGTTTGGGAGAATTGAGAAATCAAACATCTCATTGTCCCAAACCATGCCCAATAATAGCTGAAGGAACCGGACAATGTCTGAGACAGTGGCAAAGCACAATTCCGTGAAGAGGTGTCAAGATTTCTTGAAAGAGAGTACAAAGTTATTGAAGAAGAAGAAGATTACTCACAGCAGCTCCTGCGGCATCCTTGGTAGCAAAGTTGGTGAAACCAGCGGCGGTGGCCAAGTCTGCAATGCTCTTTCCAGTAGCATCAAGAGGGGTAGTCAAAGACGCCTTTGATGCGGCGTTCTCAACATCGGCACCAGTGACAGCTGGGTCGATAAGAGGGAGGACACCTCGAAGAGACTCGGTAGTTGGGAGAGTTGGGTCCGAGCAGAATGTTGGCTTGTCGGTGGCAGATGGGTTGAAGTTTTGCTCGGCGGCTACGAGGCCCTTTGCAGCTTCAATACCACCCTCTCCAAGGGTTGCAACAATCTCATCGGCTTTCTTGAGCTAGTGGTGTGTTAATATATGTTATAACAGTGTGATAAGTATGTAAATACCTTGTCACATGGGTTGGCGGCTCCCAAAAGAGTTGAGATTGCTGAACCACCGAGTGTTGCAGCATCTCCAGACTTTCCTCCAGGGGCTGCGGAAATGGCTGCAATTGCTCCGTTTCCTTGCTCTTGACCGAAACGGGCCTCAGCGAAAGCCACAAGGGCGGCGAGGAGAAGAGCTTTGGAGTACATGTTGATATATGGATGGACTAATTTGAGAGAAGTTGAGTTTAGAAGTTGCTAAAAGATGGACCGGCCTGGTGAAGTAATGAATGTAAAAAGTTCGCAGAACTGAAGAAACGAAAGTAGTAAGTATCGAGAAGATGAAGCTGAAGGTGGATGAGGAGAGAAAGGCATCAAAGGAAACACGGCCGTTTATATATAATGGGAGTGAGATTTGGCACGGCGCGACGGTGTACCCACTATCCACTATGTGGGTTCGCATGGAGAGGCAATGAGGAGGCGGGCGAGGTGGGCCTGAGACTGAGATGGGAGGAGACTTCACAGACATCTCATTCTCGGCGCATCAATTGATGTCAGAGACACTGGCCGGCCGTCGCAACTGGTGCAACTGGTGGATTGTGGATGTTATTGAGAGAAGGTTTGCATGGTTCTTCGGATGACAACCGATTTGAGAAGGCGGGAGGATTGGCGTCAAGGAGGCGCCTAGGAAAATGGCAGGGGAAAGGGGCATCAATCGTTGAGATTGACAGTTCGGATGAAAAAGCGATGAGACTTGGTCGTCCATGGGGAACCTGGCAATAGTCTCACATTTGGAAACCGGCAGCGTGAGAGACAGCGCTGTAGGCAATGCGAAACACCAAGTTGTGGCCCGTGGCTCCCTGCGTTACAGGGGACGAGGCCTGTCCCCGGTGTGGAAGCGAGGTGCCTCTGCTGGCTTGACGAACATCTCCTGTCTTGGAAGGCAAGGAAGAAGCTCGTAGAAGTGATTGTTATCTCATATTTGAGGCTGAGAACATGCCAAAAAGTCAAAGGGAACTTTCCACTCCACCAGAGGCAAACTATCAACAGGGGAGGATTGGATGCCAGAATCTTCGAGACAGACGAGGTTTGATGGCCGCTCAGAACCAAGATGACATCCAAGGCAAGCAGAACATCATGAGAAATATCGATTGGTAAAAGCGATCTTTGTGGAGACCCGAGAGACTTCTTTGGAAAATTCCGTGCGGTTGCAACTGTGCATTTTGAATCGTCTGGAATGATCAGATGAAGACTTCAATGCCACCGCACTGAGATCTCCAGAGTTCATTTGGGTTGACTCCATCAGATCGCCCTTTTTATGCAGCTTGTTCGAGGTTAAAATGACGACTGCATAACTCGCTCACTTTCTCCGAGTCCTATGGACTGAAAGGGGTTTGTGAACAACCAAACATGCAGAGCTACTCGTATGCAATAGAAAAGGAAATTGTTATGGACACGAAAATTGATTCGGAATGAAGGAGAACCGTTCTTGGTACTGTACTTTTGCCGCTTGTTGAATGTTTGGCTCTGGCCCGTTTCGGGTTGCGCGAAAGCGCTCATTCGTGTGTTTTGAACCACGGTACTAACACATTCTGCTCCACTTAATCACGATTCACCGTTTGATAACATCTCAGCTATTTATTAAATGTGTCCACCCATGGCAGGTTTTTGCGTGTGCCCCAGGAAGCTTTTTTCGAAGTAGTTAAGATGCAGCTCGTTCAAGTTAAGAAGTGAAACGCCAGAATCCTTTCCCAGTGACGACGATGCCAACAGGACAATTAACGTCGTGCTGATGAGATAAAGTCGTTTTCAATGGTGACTGAAACGAAGAAAACTGTTTAATTGATTACCAGCAATTTCGCATCAAGCCCGTCAGAAAGACTGTTGGGTTTGCCTAGCTTCTGACCGAACTACTGGGTTCCCGTCACAGGTCTCAAGAAAGTCAAAAAATATGTCATGAAGTCTTGTTCAGGCGGCTCAGCGGCTGTATCCATACGAGGATACACCCTTCTTTCAACCTTTGGCGCAGGAGAACCAGGCATTTGTACAAAAGTAGTTGGTGACGAGGGCGGCATTCAGGGTGTACAGATGCGCGCTCTTCTGCTTGAAGATATCCCACTTGAGGAAAGAAAAGTGCATTTCGTACAGACACTTGAACCGAATGAAGCATTTCTGTTTGCGAAAAATAACTTATAGCGATAACCAAGAACGGTAGCATGGTAGTGTATAGTACTCGGAGTGAAAGGAAATAAACAACATATGATCGACAAGAAAGGAACATGATCTTCACTACTCCGAGGCCATCGAGGAAGAAGACTACAATGGAAATGGAAGATGAAGCTCACTAAACCGCGTGAGTAGAGGCTGAGGGAAGCGGCGTCGATTCTAAAAGTAAGGTTAAACGATGAAGGAACTTTTTGGAAAGCTGCTATTTCTGGTGGTAGCATCGTATCTTGTGCCAATGGCAATCATGAGTGCGTATTGAAGAGGTGAGGATGATGGGGTGAGAGAGACCGCAGCACAACACGAATTGGGCTCGGGGCGCGCGTGTATCAGGGGTTTCATAAACTCACACCTGTGCCGATCTGCTCCCATTGGCTACATCAGAAAATATATATCACGTGTCTACTTCAATCTTTAATACCACACCTTCTGGACTTTCCTTTCAAGTGGAGTCTTCAGAGCCCCTGTGTGCCGGTGACAGAGGGAACAGCTCGAATCGCACAAATGACACTGACACCAAGAGCAGTCAATCGGATTCGAATCTATCCGACAAATTACATTGGAGACGAGAAAAACAAGCCCCCTGAAGGAACGTAAAGACGTTGATGAAATTTAATCGTAGGTGGGCTGAGAGTTCCCTCAATCCAACAGCCAATACACCCGTGCTTTTGGCTGACCACGAGTTAACCTTAGATGGACATTGACCTCCTTCCTCCATGCTCTGCACAGTACTACCGTCAAAGTAACCTCTGCAGCCCTCTCGTCTCCTTGTCGAATTTGGCGCCCCTTGTCCGCCCAATGACCAACGAACCGATTTGGATAACCCACCTGATAAGGTTAATGGGATGAAGGGGGAGATTCCAGAGAAGGCGAGGTGCACGGCCATTCGAGGATCATATACTTGACTAGAGATGGACGTCGAACCACACAAAGAGGCAGACAGCAAACATGCTCAATCTGAGAGCACCTCTGTAGAGTAGAAGTCCGACAAAAAGAAGAGAAGGAGTTAAGTTGGCATCGAGGAAGCCAATCACAAGCTCGGAGGTGAAAATGCTCTTCATTCTCCCAGAAAGTCACCTCCCACCTGCTGTAAGTGAGCAGATGTGGCTTTCCGTCCGTTCGATTTCTATTCAATTTGTTTCGAGTTAAATCCTTCTCACATTGCCACGGTAGTAACTGTGGTCAGCCCAGATCATAGGCGCATATCGAAGACTTTGGTTTGCTGACTCGGCTCTCGCAAAATTTGAGGCGAAGCTCAAGTTCTACAGCACTCTATTCAAGCTCTATGGTAGACGACGTATCCAGTCATCTGTTTCCCCGCGAGAAAACCCGAATCCCATTCAATGATGGCCACGCCATTGCATAGTTGCTTTGTTTGGTCCCCAATCTCCTCGTCTCTGCAACTCTCGTTTTATCTTTTACAAATCGAAGTATGATAATTCCTTTTAATCCTCGTCGAGAGCGCTCCGCCTCCCTTTGGCGTAAAGTTATATCTTACAACGATTTTGGTTGTGATGGAGTCTTTACTTAAGTAGCACAAGAATGTCTTGTTTTATGTCAATTTCTTGATCTATCCCCCACACTCATTTTTGTCTGATTTCTTTTGGTCAGGTTTCCTAAAGTTTATTTTCACAGCGACACTCTTTTACACCAGATACTCTTTACACCAGACACTCTTTTACATCATACATTCTTTTTGATTACTTTTTTTCTACATACAAATTTCATTTCTAACATAAACCATCAATCGAACTTTCAATTCCCACGCTCACTATAACAATATCAACATGGTCCAATTAACCAAATCCACAACAAAAAAATGGAAGCTCCCAATCGACCCGCGCTGGACCGGCTACACAGCAAACACGCACCTCCTAAACATAATTCTCCTCTCCCTCTCCCTCATCGTCCTCTTCCTCGCAGCATCCGACGCTCTTCAACTGTCCAACTCCACTACATCAACAAAAACGTAAGATCCCCTTCTCCGCCGCCCAACCCTCAACTAAACATCCCCAGCATCCTCCAAACCTTCAACATCGTCCTCCCCCTCTTCGCCGTCCTTCACCAAGCGGCACAAATCTTCGCTCAGCGGTACGCCTTGGCTAAACCCCTAGTATCTCTTCTCCTCGCCATTTTCTTCTTCCTCGCCTGGACCTTTGGTCTCCTTGTCTGGCTGAGCACAATCGTATGGGGCCCGGCGCAGATTATTCGCGTAATTTTGGGGCTTGCGGGGGAGGTGGGGTATATTACCGCTCTGATTTTTTCGGGGAGTGCGGTTCATCGGGAACGGAAGAGGGCGAGGTGGGCGAGGAGGGGGTTGGATAAGGAGGTTGATTTTTTGAAGGAGGATGCGGGGGAGATGGGGTATTCGGTTTGAGGGGTTGTTTGGGTGGGTGGGTTTTTGGTTGGTTTATTAGGTCAGGGGAGGTGTTGTGTTGGGGGCGGGAGGAAGTGTGTTTGAATAGGAGGGGGGCTTTGTTTTATATCCTGGAGTATGGTTTTGGGAGGGACAATGATGTCCTTTTTTTTGTGATTTATTTCTTGTGGTTTATATTCTATTCGTTTTTGTGGGGCATTCATTGTTGTAGAAATGATCTTTGATATTCTCGAAGTCATATGACTCTTTCTAAATTTAAGGTAACCTTGTTAAGCAAACTAAGGAGCTTCACTCTTGATTTTATTGTCAATGGTACGAAATGTACAATTTTCACTCTCAATCTGGAGGAGTTTCACACTCTTAATTTAAACTTGAGCCCCCAGTAGAGGCCTTCCACTTAATCGCTGGCCTTCATAAACCGAGATATGTTCCTGAAAGCGTTCGGAAAACAATAGCCTACCGCTCACGTATCTGAAGTATAGTTAGTAGTAATGCTCTAAAATTCTTTCTCAATATTATAATATTACGTTGAGAAGTCAATAGTTTCTAATTCTTTCAAGGAAGCGCTAACATCTCGGGGAAAGTAACAATGAACGAGCGTGTATTCCGTTAGGCTGATGATGGACAAACTAAGTTGTAGTATAATACATTACGGAGTACGCACTGAATCTACACCAGGTTAAATAATTCAAGACTAATATTCTTTAAACTTCCGATGTTTTAAAATCAAATCGATCGATCTCTAGTACGTCTACTTGGAACGTTTATTATATTTTTATAATTACTTATTACGAAGCTATTCAACTAGGAGTGTATAGTGCTAGCCTTTCTGTCTACTAGAAGTTAGATTTATAGTATAAGCTCGAACTTTTCCTATACTTCTAAGTTAGATATAGAGTGAACTTCTAAGTTAGTTAGATAGTTTTAAGATATTTTCAACTAGTAGTAATCGGCATCTAGAAGTACCTTCTATAGAACTTATATAAGAAGTAGATAGTACCTTTCTAGAATCATCTAAAGAGAGTCTAAGATAAAAGAAAATTTTCCTAAAAGAAATATAGAGTAGTAACTACTTTCTAGAGTACTTGAAAAGTAGTAAATATAGCTATATCTAATCCTTAATCCTAGCTTAAAAAAACGTTATTTTAAGTAAGGATTTTTTATAGTAAAACTAATTACCTCTTCTAGACTAGCCTATATAAATAGCGAGTATCTATATTTAGCTAGTCTAAGTAGTTTTATCTCGCTTTTCGAGTATAACATATATATTTAATCTGGCCTAAAAAGACGGGATAAAAGAAGGTAGTAGTAGAGTTAGTAGAGTTGAATAAGAGTTATCTTAGTCTAGACAAAGGCGGTAGCTAGGTAGTATATATATATAAAGGGCTTAGCGTCTCGTTCGAATTATTGTTTTAGGCCTAGAAATAACGTGAAATTAACTTTTATAGAGATCTATAGATCGATATATAGAAGGTAACTCTATTCTAAATAATATTACAAATAGATAGAAACGTCCTCTAAATCTTCTATAGAATTCTAGTTGCTGATCACTGTCGACTAGGAGTATGTTTAGAATACCTCTGAGATTTACGATCTTTCTGATTTTGATTTCCGAGGTCTTATTTTGAGTGGAAAACTATCTCTTTCTATGCTGTACCTATTTCCGAGTGACCGTTCCAAGCGAGTTCCAATTAATTATGTCCGAGAAATTACCTCTTGACACTATTACTGAAATATATTATTTCCGAGTTTTATTTCCAAGAATATATTTCCAAGCCTAACTATTTCCGAGCTGACCTGGAAACTGTCCATCGCGACGTAATCACATACACAGGGTAATATAGAAAAAGTGCCCTAAACATTTAGAATCAACCCACCATAGCGCAGCGCTAACTTACGGGGACGGGAAAACCGCGGGCTTTCTCCCTTGAACACTCCAAACTCCTTACTGCAAATATCATAGGTACATCTTTTGAAAATAGTGAAAAATTTAGGTCATTTCCGAGCGATCCTTTTTTGCTTCTGCGTCTCCTTATAAGTTCTTATCTAGTTGTTGTTGTCAGAAATAGCCAGAGTTGGGAAGGTTGAGGCAAACCCTAAAAAATGTGCCGCCAACGAGCCTCATCGCCGCTGTATGGATATCGATCATCCCCATCTAGTCTTTTGCCACATAACTCCAACTCCTCCACTTCTTCTCCTCACTTGGACTGGGAATAGACCATGCTGGCAGCTTGTCAAGATCGCCCCCTGTAATCACGTAATCATGTTGAGCTTCTAATTGGGTGGGTCGTGATTGTGGATGCTCAAACACCTCCAGCTAGGTAGTAAAATGTAATTGTCCCCCATAATCCTTTCTTTCCTTCTCCCCCATTCTCCTGGAAATTTTTACTAAACCGAACAAGCCTCTTCGTCTCCCTCACTATCATGATTCCTCACCTTCCTCAGCTAAATTTTTAGTCGCCTGTGCACAGAGATACGGCCTTGTAAACAGTTGTCTCCCTCCTGTTCTCCGTCATCTTCGTTTTAGCCTGGGTGTTTCAAGATTTCAATATGGTTCTCTGTTATATTTTTAGTCAACTTAGGTGGATGCTATGTTGATTTTATTCGGCGGTTGCTGTTCATCGTGAGAAACGACAGAAGAAAGAGATGGACTGGGAGAACGATTGAAAGGCAGCCGAGATGTCTTATGACGTGTGTGGTGCTCAAGGGTGTGGGAGGAAGTGATTATTTGGTGGAGAGTTGTCTCATTTCTCTGCGAGTATTTTGTTTCTTTCTCCTATACTTTATAAACCTTTCACCCTCGTTGTGGGCTTAGTGATATTATTTATTTTTTTGAAATACCAAGCAGCATGTTTTGTAACTTTAACTGATTGTTTAGAATGTTTGAATAGTTAGTTTTATTGAAGGAAGATCATGACATCTTGAATTCATTAGGATATTTTACACTAATTTCCGTGATATTCCTCTACGATCACTACTGATCCCTCGACTTATACTCTTACGAGTCTTACCTAATAAGCGACGCTTATTAGGTGAGGGAAATATACACTAAAAAGCACTATATTTAAAAACTTGTAGAAAAGCAACAACCCTTTATTAATTCCTAATTTCAGAAGTAATTACTATTAGATACTTGATAAACACTTCGGAAAGTTATATACTACTTATCTAAAATCTCTTTTAGTAGTAAAACATATTTTAAAAAAAACTCGCAACTAAGTTCTACTTATTTTAAGTAGAGTATAAAATATGAGAGATGACTAGCTTTAGAACTCTTGGTTTCTAAAATAATAATAATAAAAGGTCTTTAGATTAGTAGAAACTATAAAGGTAGAGAGTTATTCCTACTCGATCTTAGATAATTCAGGTACAGAATCTTTTTTACATATTACTAGTTTTTATACATTACCTTCCCTCACCAAATAAGCGTCGCTTATTAGGTAAGGGTGTAAGTCGAAGATTTACCTGGTGGAAAGAAGATTAATTATAAGTGATGACAAATTGAGGATCCGGCCAGAATACGGACCAAGACAGAAACTCTAGGAATATCCAACGCGACTGCAAGAGTTGGCTATTTAGCCACTTTACGGAATCTTGTCAACATCACGTCCTAGATTTCACTTTTCACGAACGTGTCTATGTCATGTTGGACTCCTTTTGGACTCATTGCGTGGTGATAGAGCGCAGCCATTCACGTACATGGACGACTGTATGGTTGGGATAACCAGGATAACCTAATCTCGAGGTACTGTGCCGCCGAAGCCCCGTTCTGGGCCTCCTCCGCCGAGTTTCAGCATATTGTGCCTATTAGGATCTGCTTCTTCACGACGTACAGTACATTAGGTCTTTAGTCAGAAGTATTTAAAATGCATTTCACCCTCCACTATGTAAACTTTTAGGAACTAAATAATTGATGCAGAGAAATATCCATGAAATGAACTTTTTAAGAGTTGATCCCAGGTGGACAGGATTTCTGAGAGATACACCGTTGATTCTGGTTGCAATTTTCCTTACCATGATTTTTGTTTTCTCTTTCTCGTGTGTTCTTGCGGACAAACTCATTAATGCCTCCAATGCACTCGTTCCATTGTCTACGTGGAAAGATGTTTCTCTGTACAAACCAAAACCAAGGTATATTTTACCCTTCTTTCAATTTTACTAGACTAACTAAAACCTTCAAGCATCATCATCGTCTACCAACTTGCAGCCCCGATCCTCTCAATCATCTACATATTATCAGAACTACTCCTCCATGTTTTTTCCCGAGCGAGACCGATTGTCACCTTACTATTCTCGACGATATTCACAGTAGGGTGGATTGTTCAATTCAGCGCATGGTTCAGTTGCGATTTCGGTCTCTGGCAAACGAGTGGGTATACGTGTACACTTTGGCCTGCACTGGGGAGAGAAGAGGGGGGTGTTTCGCAGGTTCAGATGGCGAGATTTATATTCACTGGATTGCTTGTTCTTGGGTTCATGGCTCTGGTGGGGTTTGCTTCGGTGGCATCATATAGAGGGCGTGTAGAAGAGAGAGGGAAAGAAAATGTTGCTCCGCCCAAGATGAAAGCGAAGGGCCAAAGCTCTAGATGGGGAAGCAGATAGAAATGAAGAAATATGATATTGTTGAATTGTGACTGATCACCGCTGAATAATCTTTTTGGGGGGGAACGGCGGAACAAAAAATAGATACTCACTGTTGAAATCAACAAAGAAAAACTCCATTACATGTCTTGAGCAGTATTGTAGCGGCGTGAAATGCGTGCCATAGAATGACGTAGTTTGAAAGAATTCAATCGTTCAACGAACAATTCATGAATGTATTATCGCAAGAGTACCGGAGGGTTTTCCTATTTGGAGTCCATACACAACCATGTCAAAGGCAGATAATCGAGGCTGTGCTGGCATTAACAAGATGGTCAGTTCAGAATTTCTATTTACCCAATCTTTCCTTTTCCTCGTCGCCTTCATACATCGCAAAGGGATCAAGGATTGCTTTCGGCGGCCATTCTTGAGTCTCTTCATATCCCTCGCACTCAAATGCCCACTTTCCACTTCCGATTTCAGTAACCTCGCTCTTGCGTTTCCCTGGGAGCTCAACTATGCCAGTCGAATTCGGAGGAACAACGACAACCATCTTGAACAGCTTTTTACCGACGTCTAACTTCCAGTCGCAAGATATCAGCCCATAAGGTCCTAGATGCGAAGTCTTTGCTCTCGTGACAGAACCGCCTGGCATAGGTGCAAACTTGATTTTTCTCCAACCCACACCTTTCACGTCATTCTCTTTCACCTCCTTCTGGAAGTCAACTCCTCCAACACACCCAAACAACCATTTTCCAACACTGCCGAGAGCATAATGGTTAAAACTGGTCATACTTCCTGGGTTAATATCGCCATTGGGAAGCATACTATCCCATCTTTCCCACATAGTTGTAGCCCCCATTGTAATTGGATATAACCAAGATGGGCAGCGTTTCTCCAGAAGCATTCGGTACGCAACCTGTTTGAAGTTCTTTTCGCCTCCAGAGGAAAGAGCAGGCAAAATGATAGGTGTTCCGACGAACCCAGTTCCAATTCTGAATCTCGAGGCTCTTGACAGACGAGCTAGTCTTGCGCGAGCTTTCTCAGTCTCTTGAGAGTTTCTGAATAAATCGAATTCCAATGCTAGAGACAGCGAAGTCATAGTGTCTGGAGCCAGGCGACCTACAGGGGTGATGTATGTTTGTTGGAACTCGGATTTCAAGCCCACAGAAACCTCTTCAAAGTTGCCTTTCTCCTCTGAGTGGCCAAGTATGTTGGCAATTTTAGCAATAAGCTGGGTAATGTGTACAAGATAAGCGTTTGCGATGAAATGGGGATCTGTTTTCCCATCCGCTGGAGACGAAATTGGGGCTGCGGGGTCAAGCCAGTCACCTAACTGGTGTTTTGTATCATCCCAAAGTCCATTATCTTGCTTAGGAATGCTATTCCACCAAGCTTTCATACTTGGAAATTGGCTTGCCAAGATAGACCTGTCCCCAAAATTGAGGAATAGATCCCAAGGTGTTATGACAGCCACATCTCCCCACACTGCTTGTGCCGAGTTCAATCTAGTTTCGATCACATTTGGTACAACTTGCGGAACTACACCACCGAACTCTTCAATCTGTTCAAGAGAGAGGTCTTGCAGCCAGCTCCACAGCATGCCACTAGTATCATAGAGAAAATTCGCTGTCGGAGAAAATATCTGAATGTCTCCTGTCCAGCCGAGCCGCTCATCACGTTGAGGACAATCCGTGGGAATACCGACAAAGTTTCCTCTCATACCCCAATGAATATTCTGGTATAACTGGTTTATCATCAGTTCGTTGCACTTAAACCAACCTGTTGGTTCCATGTCGGTATGAATTACGACGGCTTCGATGTCTTCAACTGATGGTTCCCCAATTTCGCATGGCCAGCCTTCGACCTGGACATATTGGAATCCGTGGAATGTAAATTTTGGCTCCCATTGAATCTCCTCCCCGGAAAGCACAATAGTATCCATCGCTTTGCAATCTCGAAGTGGTCTCGTGGCAACTTCTTGGTGTTCTAGGACTTCCGTGTGCGTCAAGACGATTTTGTGACCCTTGGGACCGGTGGTACGAAATCTAACTCCCCCCACCAGATTTTGTCCAAAATCCACGATAACTTTACTCGTTGGACTTCTCCAGATCTTCTTGGGCTTTATATTTTCGATTTTGCGGATTGGTGGTCCCTGTGGTGCAAGCAAAGTGGCTTTCGGGAATGCGAGAACCTGTACTGGCTTCCATTCCGAGTCTTGAAACTCGCTTGTTGCCCAACCCTTCTCCTCCAAAGATGAATCGTAGACTTCCCCATCGTAAAGCTCACTCAAAATGATTGGTCCCGTCGAACTTTTCCAACTCCCGTCAGAACCCACAATCAATTTCTCTTCGTCCTCAAAGCCAATCTCAATTTGCGCCAGTGCCGCGAGTTGGGGGCCGTAAATGAATCTCTTACCACCCTCAAATCCTAGCCTCCCGCAATACCAGCCCTCTCCAACTTCCACCCCTATAGTATTTTCTCCGCTGTTCAAAAGTGTAGTAACATCATATGTCTGATACAATAATCTGTACTTGTAACTTGTCCACCCGGGGGCTAGAACGTGATCTCCAACTCGGACACCATTAATGGTAGCTTCGTAAACACCATAACTTGTGATGTACAATCTTGCGGTCGTGATTTTCTTGCTCACCTGGAAGCTCTTCCGAAACAATACAGGCTGTAATGCTCCATTCGTCGTTGTTGTATTTTCTGCGGTGATCACTTGTGCAGTCCAGTCCTCACGTTGAAGTCCAGCTTCAACATCCGTGAACTCAGACCATGAGGTAGTTTGTGAGTCCCTTCCAGTTACACGCACGCGCAAACGTGCTCGCTCTCGTGATTTTAATGGAGCTGAGGGCCATGGAACTAATACCGACTCATCGCTCTGAATTTTGAAGAGTTTTGGTTGACTGCTCGAACCATGATATATTTCAATCTCGTAAGCCTCCTGGGTCCAGTTCTTCGTATCTTCGTTACCGGTGAATCGCCACGAGATTCGTGGGGAGAGTTCACCGATGCCAAGATTTTCGCGATGGTGCTCAAATGTTGGCGCGGAAACGGTTACTGTCATTGTGGATATTTCTGTTTTGTTTTGTTGTTTGTTTGATGGGTCTATTGTTTGAAGAAGGGTTGATGGAGAATGAATGTAGGTGAGGGGTCGAGTTCGGGAATTCTTTATACCGAAGTTAGCGAGCCCCTGATATACCACTAGAGCAATCGGTGCGCCTTCGACCGCCATCACGTAAAAGAGCCTGAAAAACAGAGGTCTACAAGATTTGTAATAGTCTTAATTCTATGAGGGTGTATTACTATGATATTGTGAGATTTGTTTAAGATTAATTTGGGAGTAATGTGAATTTCATTGGATTTAAGTAATTGAGTTGAGAGCTTTCATTTCCTTCCATAGAATTCCAATGGCCAACCTTCGTGAAAACTGAATCGGGTCCTTTAAACTTAACATAAATGCCACGAAGGAATCGAATATTATCAATAAATACTTTTGTAAAGGATATCAGGCCGTGAATATTCCTAGAATTTTGGATTGAAGATTGCCGATATGTTGAAACAGCCAAAAATTGAATAAAGGTGCAGAAGTGACAAAAGGCATATACTTTTGTGTATTGTAGAAGTGATACGGGTGGTTCCGAGCAGACTTAAACAATCAGTACTGCACAAATTTCAGCTTGAATTTTATGGTTGTTGATGATTGTTAATGTTGATGTTGGAATCGTGGAAGTCGCAAGTGGGGATTGTGTCTCAACGTCGTGGGTAATTCAAAATGTTACAGAAAACGTGAGACGGTTATTACCAAACTTTCACCGCCAGGTTCTGTGATAATATTTGGACTACAAGCCCCGCAGAAGTGAGGCGGGGTACGAGTATGAGGTGGGAAAGCCCAGTTATTTCCCCCGTCTTTGATTGTTTGTGTAGTTGTATCACCTGTAAAGTGCCCTGAAATGCCCTGGAAGTCTCCCATTCGCTAACCCCCCTGTTCGAAGCCCTGAAGAAATCAGACTAAGCGAGCCTATCTAAACTCTCATTTACAGGGACGTTCACCGAAGTACAGTGCTCGCCACATAAGTCCTCCAGAGTCCAATTATAGAGAATTTCGTCGTAGTGCCCCGTCGTGTCAATGCTTTCGGTGACATTCTCTGTATTGTTAACCATTGCACCGAAATATCTGTTGAGTTTCTTGATTATTGGAATCTTTAAAATTTCTAGACTAGTTTTAGATGGTAAGTATAAAATTTGAGCGAGGCGACGACTGAGCCGATGGTTACGACTCCATCCGCCAGTTAGTTTGAACCATTTTGATCTTCAATGGCCTCAATAACCTAACGTAGTTGATCTGGTAATGGAAACGTACATTTGAAAACCCATTCAAGTGACTCAGTTGACATGTTGGCACGGTGTGAGATGACTGCTGATCTTTCATTCGTTTGGAGCTATTCACACGAGTAGATGAGTATAACTTAACTTTTGTCGATTAGTTACTGATACGGCTCTATGTTTCCGGGAAAACTTGGTCCACCCCATTGAATCCGATCACTTAACACCGGTCCGGTGTTTCCGAAGTCCATTATAATTTCTGAATCCGATAGTGAACGAACCGTTATTATTTGTTTAGCTAATGCAGATTCGCCTGTGTGTAAAGTTTACGGATTTTTACAGCCACTCAATTGAATTGTCAATAGTTCTGAATAGTTTCTTACCAGTAAAATCGGTAGCATTTCCATAAGTAACTCTTCTGCTGACTTCCAGCGAGGCGGGGTCAAGGACAAAGAGAAATCAAGTAGAAAGATTTTCTATCAACAAACTGAAATTGATAGAATAAGTACTTCTATAGACTTAATTGATGTAGAAGGCTTAGTTGTGTAGGAAATCTGGTTCCGGCTGACATTAAGCGAGGACACAAGGTTGAGAAAGCCGATTGATATATTAAATTTCCACTTATAAAATTCAGTCGAATCAGCACTAAGTCGGAGATAACTTTGTTCTGCTTCCATGAGGTAACATACTCACGAGTCTCTGTCAATCACTTGCCATACTAGGTCGTTCAAGTGACAAACCGTGCGTGAAATAGTTGACGAGGTTCTTTTCACCTTGCCGAACATCCATAACCATCTCAAAATCGTCGTCACTTCCCCACAAGAATTTTTGAAATTAGCGTTGACTAACTGTAATTTGTTAGCTATAGATCAAGGATCATAGGTATTTAAGAACACGAAAGTGCCCGTTTGAATCACGCAAGTTCTCATCACAAGCACGCTACATTCCATCAATCAACAACTCAACCTACTTCCTTCAAAACAAATTATCAAATAGCCAATATGAAGTTCTCCGTTACACTTCTTACCCTCCTCGCTGCAGTCGCCATGGCCAGCCCAAACCCAGCACCAGGCAACCTAGAAGCACAAATTGACTGCTCAAAATGCGGTTGCTCGTCATCTGAGTCTTGCACTGTAAGTTCACTTAATTCATATAAGAATATCTAAAATGAGCTTTCTAACAATTTTGTCCAGTTCGACGTAAGTTTCTCATTCCGTTCTTGATATCAATGACCACTAGCAGAATACTAATTTCGGACCTGACTTCAGTGTTGCCAAGTAAGTTTACAATAAGCCCACTTCAACCCAGTATCCGTGGAGCTAATTTTTTTCAAAGTAAATGGGAAATTTGGTTGAACGTGCAAGGATAGTTTGGAAACTTCTCGTCGTTGTATGGAGTTCTCCGCTGGAGTTTCAGCTCGGCCGACGAGAAGGGGGTCCCTTCATTGTTATATATCGAAGACTTGCTCCAGAATGAAATGAGAATTTGGATAACCTGTTTTTTCCTCTTTAAAATGTGCCCCAATGTGTGTTGAGTTAAATTACAAATAATCCCATAACTTAAACGCGGGAAGAAGTGTTTCAGGAGATTGGATAGAAGGGTCATCAAGGTCGCAACCTCAATGAGAACTGAGAAGTGAGTATCAGTAAAGTACTCTGGAGAAAGGAGAATTCCTAAGCTCGGTCTTCTTGCCTCGCCAGATTGTTGTCACCAAATTTGCAATCGACTCTCCGGTTGTTTGGGCAGGAGTGACGTTCATTTCTTTAGTGGTACTGTAGTAGCAGAAATGGTCTCTGAATTCCCTAGGAAGATTTGTCTTTCTCTCTAGCTATCTCCCCATAGAGAGACTTCAACGCTCGACTTCCTCCCCAGGGTCTAGCCCACCAATTAGAGCTACCAGACGTCCACCCAGGCTCAAAGCTTGCAATCCAATCCAAGCGTGCAAATATACCTCCCCACCACTGACAAATGAGGTAGGTTATAACAGTGAAGACTATTGCTACAGCTATAGCAAGTGAGCCATCCAAACGAAGGTCAGCCTTCGTCCCGTTTATCCCCGTATGGGCAGATAATGCGAGAACATTCAGAAACCCAACTACAAAAAGTACAACAGGCCTCATTTTCGAATAGGTCGTAAGAAGTACAAAAATTGCATGACCTAAAATACTAATAATACCGAGATAGACACCAATTTTGCCGACCCTATCGAGTGTCCCCTGCATGTGTGGATAGAAGTGACCCAGTTGGATGGAGGCCACAAGGAGGATAAGAAGACTAGGAAGGACACATATGTAGAATGACATATTCGTGAATTTCAATTCAAAATTCCCGTCTCGTTGAGAAGGTATGTGGGGACGGTCGTAGTACATTGCAGCCCATTCAGTCATATCTAAAATTCATCAGCAGAAGAAGCGAAGGCAAAATAGCAATCATGGATATTCACGTACCAGCTTTGACTTTGAGAACCCAGTCTTTAGCCAACACCTTAATTTCGTATTTTGGTCGGTTGTCATGTGGTTCTTCAGAGGCAGTAATGGTATAGGATTCCATACTAGTTTGATAGGAAGGTTTACCAAACACAGGAAAGCCAGGCGACCGTTGCTTAGCACCAACGTCATCCAATTCCGAATCGGTTGCTAGTTTGTATATTGGATCCTGGAGTTCGTGAAGATCTGTTGAAATGGTAATCCTTACCGGGCAGTCGTAGATAACCCGAGAGTTAAAAATTGTACCATCATTGTTTTGAGATTCGGTAACTATATCAGTAGCTGCGTCAGAATTGAAAGAATGAAAGGAAGCGCCCAACCAAGAGCCACGGGAAAATTCCATGATCCCCGTTTCGGGAATGTTTTCGATGAGAATAAAAGTCGCTTCAGAGTCCAGTTCATCCATCTCATCACATTCGCCATCTTCGTCCTTCTGTCGAAGAAATTGAATCCGGATGAACTTTGTGGTGTCGTGAGGATAAAGATTCCTTTCCAATTTGAGGAAAATCGGCTTTCCTGTAGGACGACCCGGACTTATCGTTATCAACTCGCGTTTGCTTCTGGAATCTGGTGGCAATGGAAGTATGGTAAATACCCCCGAGTCGATGGTCATAAACTGTCTTGAATTGAGCAAAATAGGACCAGGAATGGTAGGCATCCACCGGTTTTGGTGTATAGTGGATGGTTTCGTTCTGGGACCAGTATTATATAATAGAGCTAGTGGTAAAGAACGTAAGGTTGAAATAATGGCCCCGAGTCTTTTCTCTTCTTCTAGAGAAGAAATGATGGAAACATCAAGATCGAGAAGATTAGCAAGTATGGCAAATATGTCTTCAACCTTAGTTGTCGTTCTTTGCCGTAAAAAATTCCAAACACGGACAAAGCGAGAAAGCTCCTCGAAGCCATCTGGTAAACCCTTCCCACGATTATAGAGCCCATTCTTCCAACGCGTGTGGAGGAATTGCCGACAGGAGTTTCGTAAATGACGGTTCAGCTGCGTTGAAAAGCACAATTGGATCTGGCGTTTGGGATAGCTTGAGTAATGAAGACTCTTCAGAAACCAATATACATGTAGAAGAGACGTGAATTGCATGTGGTACAGCCACGGAGCCTGCTTGTTGCAATATGGTGTAACGGACAAGCGGTCACATGGGTCAACTACACCATCTGCAAACAAGAACATGGTGGGATTTCCAAGTGCGCCTTCTTGGTGTGTCCAACACCTTCGATTCCACGCACAATAGTTGATATGTGCCAGGATTTCGTTGCCCTCAGAGACTCCAATTCGAGTTTTCTGGAGACCTTTGTCTAGAACTAAAACCCTCCCAGCCCCAGCATATATTCGTGCCATTCTGTTGATAGATTCCCTTCTCAAATCCATGTACTCGTCCTGCGGCGGTATACAAAGTGTATCCATCCAAAACCTATTACTCGGAATGACGGGGTCGGTTTCCCCCTTCATCGGATATTTCTTGGGCGGAATCCATCGCAATGACTCCGAAAGCTTTTCCAGTTGACAATGATGGAGGCTATTCGAGATTGGATTTCCCAAACCATCCGACCAAACGTGAGAGATGGCAGTATAATCAATTGCCGAGTCCCCAGGCTCGATTTTGATTTCGACTTTTCCGTGAGGCAATTTTTTGATGCGGACTATTGGAATTTGCCCATCCCTTAGAATTTTGATGAGATCGTCCTGTGGAACTGCAACCATTTCGCAGGAGCACCCGTCTCGCACATGGCGACTGATGTATTTCGCTTGATTCGAGTCGTTGGCTTTACATTGAAGTTTGTTGCACTTGTCGTGTGTGGTGCCTTCGGCGTTCGATCGAGGAAGTTGTGAAATATATAAAATCGTGATTTCATCCGTAAATCGAGAGTACATGTCTGAAATCTCTGCTTCACACCAGCCTGCGGTCTTCATTCTCTGTAATAACAAGCTAGTTCCAATCCTAGGACTCTCAAGTGGATTGGGCTCAAAGGAATTTGGGGCGGGTTCCTTGAAAATATAGAAGACCGTTCGGTATAGAACCCAAAGGGAAAACGTAATTTCAGCAGGATAAGTACTAGAAGTTCTTCCAAAATAAACCTCAAATCGGTTGGTGATCGTCCATGCTTCGTTCAGTAAAGAGTAATTTCGCTTCTTCGTAACGGTGTGAAATGGTGAAAGGCGCAAGAGCTTTCCTGTTGTACCAGAATGCCAAACTCCAAGGATAATTCCTAGAGGAGTAGAATCCACAACTCGTCGAACCGTGCCGCCTGGAGTCATTCGAGATTGACGGAAAAATCTATCTCGGTCAACCTTCTGCTCGAGTAAACATTCGAGGAACCCGAACCACAGCCAGGATTGCATCAAGTCGCAAATAGACTCTGTAGAGTGCTTTTCCATATCGATAAGTCCGTCATCGTTCTGTTGAAATCCATGTCTACTGGGAAAAGTTTTGAAATCCCCATCATCCCAAGGAATCGTGGCGACGAATGGTACTTCAATCAGGGGGTTAGTAGAGGAAAATGGGCGAGGTAGATGATCCATGGCGAAGAGAATTTTCTTGCGCGTTCTTAAGGTTATAATGCAGTCTAAATGAGTTCTGTGCGGGCCCTCAACTTGGGAAAGCGTGTTCAATGGTACGTGGGCGTTGTCAACAGACTTGATTCGACTCTAAAAGGTGTTTTGTGAGATCAAAAGGTTCTGATATGACTTGAAATGCTCTCCTATAATTCCGGAAAAAAGCGTAGAAAAGCCCATCAAGGAGCGTTCCAGATTCTCGAACGGCAAGGAAAAGGGGTATCGCAACGTCCTGATCTCCACGAGATTAAGGTAAGGCAATGCATATTCTTACCACGCCGCACGCGCCCAACCGTTGGTCATGAACATCCCCCAAACCGCCACCAAAATAAAGTCATAAACCCCGGGAAACCCCAGGAAACCATACTCACTTACAGTACTATATGGATGCGTGGAAATTGTATTGCGTATTACGTTAGTAAGAGGCTCTTCCATGATTGTCTCGATTTGAGCTCCTCATGTTCCAAAACAATTTAGTCCATGGCTGAAAATAATTGATAACACCGATGGGATCAGCCCTGGAGGTAGAATGTAACTCTAGCATTCATAATTTAAAAACAATCCAGCCGCAAGCCACAAATACACACCCCCATCCTGTGACCTCCACAACCCCAGGGGGGGCTAGGTGACAAATTTTCATACGCATACAATGTGATTAAGTGGATAGGGTACTGTAGTACAGGATATAAAAAACACCAGGTCACCTACAAAGTACTCGACTCACTTCTAACCCCACTATCAGGAATAAAACTAAACTTCCCCCCCCCGGAACAGGAACCGTCTCCGTCGCAGTCTGGATAATCATCCGATCGACAGTCTTCGTCTTCGTCTTCTCCACAGTCTTCAAAATAGTCTTCATCGATGTGAAAGTAGTAGATTGAGCGATGATCAAGGTAGCGCTCATGGTAACTGTACTTGCTTCTAAGAGCGGACACGTTGATTCCTCGGGGGTATCTGGGATTCCTGATGTTTCTAGTGTTGATGGGTCTTCGGTTTCCGATGGCGTTGATGGGAAGTTGGGGTTGGTTCTTCGGGTTCAGGTTCCTGACTTTCGGATGGCCTAGGAGTAGGAGAGGGGAGCGAGAAAGGGGGGACAGTCGATCCCTCTCGTTCTTCGGAGGATTCAGGAATTTGCAAACTCGAACTCTTCGAGACCATTGAACTCTAAGGCTCCCCACTTGAACTTCTACCCGTAGACGACCGTACACTCGTAGAAAAAGTCGCCAAACTCGCTCAACAAATGTTAGTACTCTCATTCCATATCTCACCACTGTATCGACACCAGAAAAAGTAAACTTACACGTAGGCGGAGTAATAGTAATCGTAACCGTCTGTTTACTCAAAAAAGTCGACGTGGTAGTTGTACTAGTGAAACTCGTCCTCGTCCTTTCGACGCCGGGCGGGGAACTTATCGAGCGTGATAAATCCGATAGTCCACCTTTCTCGGAGCTAGATGAGAGGATCTTTGTTTGGGAGGTCAAGGAGGATGTGCTCGTTGTTGTGGTGAAAATGGTGCTGGTTCGTTCTGGACTATCCATCCTAGGTGGAGAATTTGAAAAGCTATTTGTATTGGCACTGAGTGAAAGGGTTTCTCGATTAATTGTCTCAGTGGCCGGCGAGTTACTGTCTGGTACAGAGACATCCGAAGTGGCTGTAAGGAAAGGAGTAACAGTAAGAGACCTAGAAGCAGAGGAAGGCGCCACATTCGATGAAGCCGTATTACTGAGAAAAGAGTCGTCGGAAGTTCCAAATTGTGCGTCGACCAGAACTGAAGCGGGAGAACTCAACCCATCCGTAAGACTTAAACTCGATGCCCCACCTGCAGAACCTCCACTGGCCGGCAAACTACCCGAAGATGCAGGCGAAGCCAAAGAACTCGAGCCAGATGGAGACTTAACAGTCTTGACATTCGTGTTCGTCGACGTAGCTCGAACAGTACTCAACTCAGTAGACTCATCCAAGGAAGAACCCAGACTCGAACTAGAACCAGGAAAAGGAACAACCGACCTCGTACTCAAACTAGTAGAGTCCTCTAAGGAAGCAGTCGGAGGAGTGATCGCCGACACAGGCAGCGTAGCCTCCGAACTCGAACTCAGATCTCCACCCCCAAGAGCCCCCTGAACACCCTCCAAAAACCCCTCATTCCCAAAAGCCTGACTAGCATCCCAAACCATAACCCCCCCCAAAACTCCCAAACCCCCTACAAAACCCAACGACCTCTCCCAACTTCCCTCCCTCCACATACCCACCCCCCAATTTAACCGCACCACTCCCCCCCGGAACCCCAAGAAAAACCCTAACCTCCTTGTTAGGCGCAACTTCTCTCGCCCACTCATCCCAAGTCCCAAAGTTAAACTTCTCCTTCGTGCTCTCGCTCAGGAAATTTTCCTGTCCACAACTGGGATTATTATAAAACTGCACAAACAAAGCGTCAAACCCCTCAGTATCAAGCATCTCCCCATTCAATTTATCAGGGAACACGCATTGTGGCGCTGCCGTGAGATATCTCTTTTTACCTCCATCACTATCAAGTAATCCTCTTAGTTCCCTCGCGAAATCCACGAGGAAGGGCGTGGATTTCTGCGCCTCGCCTTTGGCTTCGAAATCGAAATCGAAGCCATCTAGTGAGGCGCTTCCGAAGGGTCTTATGACGGGGTGAGTGGGGTTGACGGGTCCGAAGGTGTACCATATGTTCTGTGCTGTTGCGATTGCGTCTCTTGAGGAGGTGAAGACTTGGGTTGAAGTTTCGCCGCCGAAGGAGAGAAGCATGGTTTTGTGGTGGGCGGTTTGGCAGGTTTGGATGTCGTTTCTGGGAGGTTGTTAGAAGGGGAGTGAGGAAGAGGACGTGAGGAATGGGGGAGCAATAGGGGGAGGGTACTCGAGGTTCAAGGTTGAGGGGCCGAAATTGAGGTTTCCAGCTAGGTTGTCGAGGTCAAGATTTACTAGGAAGGCCAGGATTACGACCTATGAAGTTGAGAGTTAATTTCTCTTTTCCCCGATGGACATATTGAGTTAAGTGTAGGATTATAGGGTAAGCTTTCAATTCTTTTCAACATACGGTGAACAAGGGTGCTGCTATCGTTAGCATCTTTCCACTTGAGCAGGAAATCTTGCGAGGGGATACATTTGCAATACTCTAATAAACTATTCTGTGCAGTGATGTCTCCATTACTGCTTCCTTTGGAATTCTGCCCTGAACTTATCATCAATGCTTTGCTCAGAAAGGGATGGTGAGAGGTTTATGTTCGTACCCCTATGCCAGAGTCAGTTTGCTCTTTAAGGTTTCAAGTCTGTTAAGATCTTGGGAATACAAGTGACTCTGACCTCCCGAAGCGACTAGGAAATGGGATGGATAACTTGACTTACCAGTATATGGCAACGTCCTTTGACGAGCCCTTTTCGAAAACTGCTAATGATATTGATAGAAGACCCAGTAGGAAGGTCAATAAGAGCATGCATTTGAAGCGTAACATCATTCAAACTAAGGTAGAAAATACTACTGCGGGAGAAAGCAGAGAGAAGATAATTTAAACATATGAGGATGGGGTGTGGAACAAACTAGGAAAGACATGTTGGCTCTTTGATGGAAACTTTCCTTTCGATTTGTTGGGTTTTAGGACATAGGGTCTTGATTAAAAGCCCCTCGAAGTTGAAGCTTTACACATTGAATGGACGAAAGATTGAAGAAACGAGTCCTAATTGGTAGGGGTATGTCTTCCAAAATCCATATATAACACGCTGGTTGGAACAAAATGGTTATTACATCCGAGTCAAGAAAGAGAGAAATGTTGGTAAAAGTTGGAGTCATGTTATAACAAAGGAAACTTCCTATACAACAATAATCACCAACAAATCGCAATAGACACATGAAAAATGATTATGAGGATTTTGAGTATTGTGCGATTGAGGGTACTGGCAGTGTTTCTTGGTCTAAAGAGTTCAAAGAACGAAATACCGAGCTGGTCAAACCTTGTAGCTCCTCTATATGTTTGAATGCACACTCATGGTGTCTGATCGTCCCTGAATCAAGTAGCAGTCATCTGGCCACAGTTCAACCTTGTGTCTGAGCCTTCTTGCTTCGATTGCTATCATCGAGTGCCTTGATGAGAACGTAAATCAAGTCCAAGTAAGGAGTTGACACATTCTTCTCCTGCGCAGCTTTTAACGCCCCTCCAACGATGGCTTCAACTTCCATTGGTCGCATCTCCACGGCATCTGCCACCATGCTTGGATATATACCATTATCGGGGATTCGGCCCTTTACTCGATCCATGAGGAATTGAGCATTGCTCTCCTGAATCTCCGAATATCCATACGCTTGCGCAATACTGACAATTTCCTTCATGACTTTGAAGACCATCTCTTCCGCCTTTTCCGTGGATGCCAAAAGGTCGATATCCATGGAGCGAGACAAGGCACAAAGAGGGTTCCAAGATCCATTGACAATCAACTTGTTCCAACGTCTGCTCTGTATGTCCTCGAATACCTTGATCGTACCCTTTCCAGCGGTAAAGACTTTTGCCAATGCAGCCACCGATTCCTTGTGCGAGGCGGGTGCGTCCGAGGGAAAAGTTCCGACCTCAAGAATCTCTAAGTTTCCATGCTTGATGAGCCCCGGCGCAATTTGGGTAACGGGGAGATAGACAACAGTAGAAATAATGGGGTTGCTGGGAAATGCCTTCGCATACTCGTCTTCGATGTGAATGCCATTCTGGCATAGCACAATGGCTGTTCGGGGGCCAACGGCAGGTTTGATGATATCGGGTGTTGAAGGTGTTGCGCCTGGCATTGCTTTGCTGCAAAGGATGACATAGTCCCATTCCATGTCCTTTGCCTCCTCAACAGTACGGACGACGCCTGGTTTGATTTGAATCCCTTGTCCCCAAATTGCCGAGTTGATTGTGAAGCCATCCTTCTTCACGGCTTCGTAATTGGATCGACAGACGGCTGTGACGCTGGCGCCGCCTTGGAGGAGAACGTAAGCATATATACTTCCAACGCCGCCGGCGCCGAAGAGCAAGACGCGAGGCATCGTGAGGTTTGTGAGTTGGAGTTCGACATTTTCAGATTGATGGCGATGTTGTGACTCTTCTTCTACCTATCTTGCAATAATCTCGGGTTGGTATTCGGAAGGCGCGAAGGTGGGGGTGGGTAATGGTAATGGTGGGGGTCGGGCGAGGTTATCTATTGGAATCTGCCCGTGGACGCCTGAGCGAAGAGCCTTCCCTAGTATATATTGTTTCTTATTACTTTTGCAATTCAATTGCTTCTATGCATTTGTAAATGTTCTCCTGTTTGTGTCTTTCTGTCTTTCTGTCATTCTACGCAGGCAATGTTTCCCCATAGTCTCTTACATTATCTAAATATTGACCGAGTGGTCAATGACGATTCCTCGCTTCCATTCCAACAACAGTTCCAAGAACAAGTACATCACTTGCCTCTAATCTTCCAATCTACCTCCAATGAGCACGAACGAGTTTGTGTTGTGTTGGCGACGGCCATTTGGCCTCTTTCTTGAAGATGGTCGGTGAAGAAATTGCTTCTTTTGGTCGATGTTCAACCAGACCTGGTACCATCGCTTTGAACTCTTCATATGACAATGTCCCCTTTCCATCCTTATCACAAGCAAGCATCATATCTTCAACCTCTGCTTCGGTAGCCAGAGTATCCAACCCTTGGATGCACTCCTTCAATTCCATCATATCAATTTCCCCCGACCCATCGGTATCAAAAAACTCGAAGCGTCTCAGCATACGATATTCCCAATCTGCCTTAACCTCCACCCTCAACAAACAAGCAAACTGTTCAAAAGTCAAGCTTTTCGCTCCCTCGACTCCTGTCACACAAGCCATTGCTTTCTTGACTCTGGCCGGGTTATCAGGCCTCCCAGTCCTCGAAAGAATGGCTTTAAACTCATCATCTCCAAAAGTCCCATTCCCATCAATATCAAACATCGAAAAGATCTCCCTCGCCTCAATTAACTCGGCCGTCGAATAACTCTCCACCACCTCCACATCTGGCATCTTGACCACTCCCTTGGCCAACGCATCAATCCTCTCCATTAAATCAAAAGCCAACTGAGTCATCTTCCACAACTTTACCGGCTCAATACCAAATTTCACTTGTCCCGATTTCACCATGAGTGGACGATCATATCTCAATTTCGGATTCGCCATCAATTCCTTCCCTACATCACTAGTTTCCCGTCCATAATAGCGATCCCGATGAGGAAAACAACCACACTTCGTCACAACCTCCAAATGCTCCGCGAATATCGTCCTAAACACCAGCAATTCAGACGAAAGCAAAGGTTCCAACTTCTCATAAAACTCCAAGCACAATTTCTGATCCCCCAAGTCCTCCTGATGCGTCAAAATCAAGCACGGAACGAAAAGACATTCCTCGGGCTTGAGGGTGGATATCCAATCGTGTTTCTCAATCAGACTTCGTGCGCGTTTGTCGCCGTCGTACATGTGGATTGTGTGGCGGTATATGTTTCTTGGGAATTGATCGGTCAAGATCATTAGGGCTAGACAACCTCGAGGTGTGTCTTCCCAGTCGACGAAATCGCCCTTAATGGCTGCCGCAACATGCGTTCCGAATCGAGAAGCGATCTCAATATCCGTGGCATTGCTCTTGCCGAACCAGAGGGTGAGAGAGGCGACGAGATCTAATTCTCCCGTGGCGGTCCGTCGAAACATGTAGTCTATCAATTCATCCTGGAGAGCTACATTTCCGGGGATTGTCAAAGAAGGCATAATTCCCTTTTCCTTGCGATTCTGATAATTTATGTAAAGATGTGTGAGAGAGGGATGAGGTGACTTGAAATGGGAATTGCATGATTTCTTTGAGCTTTTCCTTGGGGGATTTTATATAGGTTCTTGATGTGGAAGTGGGAGGTCTAGGCCTGGTGTGTTGAGCGTGATGTCTTACCTTCCCGCTTACCTTTTGAACCTATCACCACAACTTTCATGCCGCCAAGTCTTTACACGTCGCCGATGTTCACTGGAAATATTAGAATTTAGTTCCTAGTATTTGAAAGGATCGTGGTGCTTACATGGACTGACAGGAATGGGGAAGGATTGTATGTGCGAAGAACAAGTGATTGAAGCGAGTGGTGAGAATTGGGAATTTAGCGTCGGGAAATTTCCGACAATACATATAAAACTTGATGGTTGTCAGACGGGCCGTACCCGTGAACGACTGGTACACGATTTCCATTCGTTGTTGATGGATAGCCAAGTGGTCGGGTATTTGAATGGGGGCGTCAGCTTAGATTCTTGAGGGATTTGGTGGTGGTTCTCAGCTTTGATTTGTTTCTTCGTTCTTTGAGCTTGAAGATGAAACAAATTATTCGAAGTTGAGCGACTTGGGTCCGGTAGAGGTTTCTAACTGATTTCTTCGTCTTCGCTAAGTACCTAATAACTTAATATCGAGGAGATATAAGCTATAATAAGAAGTGTTCAAGTAATCAAAGATTAAGTTAGATAGATATTCTTCTTTTAATCTAGTTATTTCTATAAATAATCTAATACAATCCCAAAAGGTTGTGTAAGAAACAAGCAATGTACTAGCAATCAATCTTACAATCCGTAGGTAACCTACTAATAACCACAGAAAATGAGAACTATTTATAGGTAATCTACTAATAATTATAAGCTTTTTATTATATATATACTATATAAAAAGCTGCTATATAAGTCCTTTAAATTTATATAGAAAACTAAAATCTGGCAACAATTTATAAATCAAAATTAAGTTGTCTATATATTTCGTAAGTATTAGTCTCTTAAGCCTATTTAGTCCTGTGAGTTTAACAAGTAAGCCGCGAAGAACTTATAAGTGCTCTTTAGCTTAATTGCAGTGTACCAGTTAGTGGTTTTAGCCTCTAAAGTTTATTTTATAGCTTCTTCGTTCTTCTGTTAGATTGTTTCGTTTTAGTAGATTACCTCTTTTTTTTTGGCTTACTTCGCTATGAAATATTATTTTGTTTTGATGGATTACCCTATTTGGATAGATTATCTTATTTGGATAGATTATGGTGTTTAAATTGATTATCTCATTTGGAGAGGTTATTATGTTTCGTTAGATTATCTGCTTTAGATGGATCATTTTGTTCAAACAAATTTTCTTATTATAATATTTCTTATTATAATATTCCTTCATAGCTTACTAAAAAGCTTATTCGAGCACTTACTCGTTAGTTGAGAGACCTGCGATATCACGTGTTGTGGCGTCTAACCTGGAAGCCTCGCCTCAGCCTCGTCGCGTTTCAAAATTACTTCAAGATCCCTCGAGGGTTGCACACCGATAACTCACTTCACTCCCTTCACCAATTGGCGCAAGCTCAGACAATCAAGATGCCGATCAATTCCTCCAAACGAACGTTCGACTCCCTTTCAACTCTCAATGGCAGTGAATTACCCTCACGCCCCTCGCCCAACAAGAAATCGCGCGTCGCGGACCCAACACCTCTCTGGGAAATGATCACAGGTCTTCAACCATTAGAGATCTCCACAATCCTCTACAACATCTGCTCCGAAGACTCCTCACGCGCCGACCTCGTACGATCCGCACATGCTGCTCGGCTAGCTGAAGAGCGCAAACGGCCTCCTGCGAAGTTCGACTCGATTTCGAAGGATTGTTGGCATACTCTCAATAAGAAGTACAAACACTTGAAGGGCTCGCAGCAATACGGGGCTATGGGCGATATCGACGCGGTGCTGAACAGCAGTATTACTTCTATTCTGAAGAAATCAGGACCGGAAACGAGGTGGGAGACGCGACGGAATGCGCTGGAGGTTTTGAGGAAGATTAGCAAGAGTATTATGCTTTGTGATGAACAGCAAATTCGGCATGAGTTGATGAAGGATAATCTTATGTTGACGTCGTTTGCGGAGGCTATGTTGGAGTTGGCACAAGCGATGAGTGCGCAGGAGAGGGAGAGGTATAAAGATGAGGGCTTGTACGAGAAATTGGTAGAGTTGCAGACAATATGTGAGTGGGAGTATGATATGCCAGGACTGAGGGAGATATATGTGCTGTTTGATGGAGATTTGGCGGACGATGACGACGAGGAGGAGGAAGAGGAAGAGCTACCAGAGGTATTTGGTGAGGAAGAAGAGGAAGAGTGCCAATTCTTGAGTGCTTCGTTCAAACCACCACAGTCATTATCATCTCCCAGAGCAGTGACCCCGCCTCAAAGAACTCACGTATTCAGCGTCATTGAACTCGACTGAACCGTTGTCGATCCCGGAACATACAATACGTTCTCGCCAAAAGTCGGCACTCCGGCTCTACTATTGGCGACGCAGTTTTGGTACTTTGTGTGGTTGGGGCCGCATCGCCTTAAAACAATTTACTGTATCATGAGGGGCAGACTCGGGGTGCAACTCGCTACGAGCAGAATTCGCCAGATGTACGACTATTTGATCAAGTTCAGGAGAATCGAAAGAACGGAGTTCTCCCTTCTCCTCTGCTCTGTATAATATGGAATATGCACAGTACTCAATGATCCCCTAAGACTACGATGTTCTTTAAATAGCCCAGAACCCAACAACACATCTAAGACCACCTGAAGATTACTATAATTTCCGTCACCCAAAGAAAACGCCATGTTTCATGCTTGGGCAGAGAGCCTTTGTTCGGGGTCGTCTGAAGACTGAAAGTTCAGGATATTAAACAACGAGACACAATTGGACGAAAATAGAACTCCTCTTGAGGAAGGGCGGGCGTTGATAAGTGATTGGAATTATAGGGCAAGCTGATCTCGATGAAATGTGAAAAGCAGTGGAACTCCAATAGTCTTGGAACCACGTATACGCCAATCTTACCTTGCAATGCTTCGGCAGCTGGGGGACTGAACTCTATCAGACCCGTCACCCATGTGCCTGCCGAGGCTGAGAGCCTTTCTGACTTTCTGTGAAAAAGTCTGGATGAGGTTCATCGATGAATCACTGATAGTCGAATAGCCTTGGCACCAGTCTTAGAACTGAACTTCATGCGCGTACCGGATATATCCGTACGGAGCGGAGTTAAAGTTCAGAATTGGTTGGGGGAACCATTTCGACCGATCGAAAAGCGTACAGCACCGAGAAAACATTTATATCGAAATGCGAAATTTCTAGCCGCGCTCCCAGATATTTCTTCTATTCGAGATCAAATACTTGTCAATCAAGTAGTGCTCGGCTCCCTCCGGCTAAGATGAATATTTCCAGGCGGTCCGGAGTGACGCGTAGAACAACCCGATTGGCAAACGCAGATTTAAGCTTTATATGAAGCTGTTGATGGAGGAAACCCGTGAAATCCAAAGCTCTTTTCTTACCTAGCTTGCGAAAGATTCCTCGTCGGAGAAAAAGGAGCACGGATCATCCTTCCATCGGAGGCTAACCTAGTACATGTGAAGCTAGATTGGTCATGCACTTGTACCTCACAAGTGTCTCCTTTGGCGAGAACTCTTCAAAGGGGAGGGAGTCACCAAACTAATATATCATCGCTGACCGACGCTGACTGCTTAACAACCCCAAGGATCTCACCATCCCTTCCCAACGAATAATAAAACAACAAAGAAATACGGTGCCGTGTCGGATCTTTATACTATCCGAGTCCCGCTTAAGGCCGCAGTTACCGGGAGCACTCAACTCACTAGGCTCGGATTTGCGAACCTCGACCAGGACGTCAACTAATCCCAAAAAGCCTTTCCATCACCAAAACTGTTGTTTTCCCTGAGTTTGTTCGCATCTCAAAGATTTCAGCACCAAACATTTCACGAAAGGAATGACCGCAATGGAGTCGGTGACGCCTTCAGCGGGCCCTCCGGACAGCTTACCTCAGGCCTACAGTCCACCGACCCCGGAGAAACGAGCTCGACTGTCTTGTGTTAATTGCCGCAAGCGAAAGGTACCTCTCATCCTGTTCCTGATCCCGTCCTGGGTTCTATACGGTCTTTGACTAACCAAGAATTTTGACAGGTGAAATGCGATCGAAGGGAACCCTTCTGTACAGCCTGTGAGAAACATCAAGAGCAATGTGTCTACCCGCTAGAGAGAAAGCGGGTTGTCCGCCGTTCGTGAGTTTATACAACTTATTATTTCGTGTTTGAACTTGACTGATTCGAAAAAGGGCATATAAAGATATGGCTCAGATAGGTGCTCTCGGAGTCCCGATCTTGCTCATACTAACCCGTAACACAGGCTGGCAAAAATGGAACGCCTCATCTCGGATTTTGGTGTTACTCCAGGGAGCGAAGATGGTGCTTCTCCGGCAATTTCGGATGCCAGTTTGCCTGACGCGGGGATCAAAAAAGAGAAATCTTTCAAAAGAAATCATCCTTTGGTATTGCCTTCTCCCGTTGAGGAAACTGATTTCGCCTGGGCAATTCCCGAAGCAGACCCTAGAACGCCAACAGAACCCACGAAGAAGATACCAATTGATGCCGAGGAAGCATACAAAGGTCTGTAGTTAGGCATTAATCATGCTTATAGTTTACTGATTAACGGTTCGCAGGGCCATGCTCTTTATTCTCGGCCAAAGGCGTGAGGTGGGTCAATGAAATGGTCGGTGATGACTGCTTCAGCCAAATGTTGTCGACGTTCAAGTCAACTCGGAGAACTCGAGAACTCGAGTTTGACATTACAGTTCGACATCCCTTACCGCCACCGGATGTTCTCATTGCTTGCGCCACTAGTGCGTAAACGATTTCCTTCGAGTATGAATGCAACTAATTGTGATCTAAAAGGCTATTTTTCAACACTCAACCAAGATATAACGCTGTTCCAAGAAAATGCCGTCATGGACGGACTAAAAGATTACTTGGCCGGCAATGTTCCTCGTGGCAATGGGGTATGAATATTTCACCGTCGACCCCTGATTTACTTGATGCTTGTTGCTTACCTCGTACTTCCATTTACTCCATAAAGAAGCTGACAGTTTTCTTATATAGTGGTATGCTGCCATAAATATTATTGTTGCTCATGCACTTCGCAATGAAGCTACTATGGCAGGACGGGTGTCGGACACCGATTGTGACAAATATGTCTATAACATGTAAATTTCATGGGCCACGAAGGTTTCAGAACAAATGAGCTAACAAACCATAGGTTGGGTTTAATACCATCTATTATTTTGGCTCCAATAAATGAGTTAAGTGTTGGTGCTTTGCTATCCGCGGTAAGAATACCTCACAGTCGCTAAGTAGGGAAAAGCTAACGATTAAGGTACTTTATTTCATGTTCAATTTTGAGAACCAGTCCTCAATATCCATTCTCAGCATTGCGTTACAACATATGAGCATGGCTCGCTATGGTGCCAATGTCAAACCCCATGGTGTATCCGAGGCCAACTTCCAATGTAGACGAAGACTGTTTTGGAATGGTTATGTACTTGACATGGATCACTCGTTAAGACTAGGAAAACCGACCAGCTTAAGCCCAGACGTGGAAGTAGACCTGCCTGAACCATTACCCAGCGATGGAATTGGTGTCCGCAATGTCGATGGCGTTGACATACATTTCCTGAGAGAGCAGGTCTTGCTGGCAAAAATTCAAGGCAAGATGTATGACCGCCTTTATTCGGACAAATCTAAGCGTCAGACTGCCGAGCAACTTTACGCCACCATCGATGAGCTAGACGACGATCTCCAGTTTTGGAAAGAAAATTCACCTGAGGTTTTTAAGCCCCTCACCCCCTTAGATCGTTCTAATTATGACACCTTATTATTACAAACTGTCCTTCACTATACCTACTTTCAGTTAATAATCGCGGTACACTCTGTGGTATTTCACGGGCTTGGTGCGCATAATGCTAATGATCGAGATGAAAGAATTATTGGGAGTGTGGCGTTGTGTGTTGGTGCCGCGAGAGCTTCAATGGCTCTCCTAAATTATCACGATAATTCCCATCCATTTACTAGGTATATACCTTTTGCTTTTGGCGAATGAGCCCTGATTAACATTACGATCCAGATACCTCGTCAATCATGTTGCATGGAGCGTTGACATTCTCTTCATGAATATCATCCAAAACAAGTCAAGTCCCAAAGTTGTGGAAGATCTGAAGATGTTGCAAAGAATCGTGGAGTTCTATGAAGTTTACGATAAAGACTGCAACGAATCGGTAGCTTACAAGATCACCAAGTCTATGTACACCGTAGCTTCAAAAGCCGTACAAATAACTCAGAATAAAGCGACTGTACCTTCGATCGGCGAACAGCTATCTGGGCTTGAGATCAACAAATCCTCTAGGTCTTCGCCGAATGCATTTCAACAATATCCTTTCACTGCAGTCGTAGAAGTAACCAATGGATTCCATGTTAACAACATAAACCATTTGAACGGTATCCCGGGTGTTGCTGGCACTGACAATGGATTCAATTCGATGCCATTCTTGGATTCGGAGTGGATGATGCCTCTTGGTTTTCAACCCGAGTACTGGCAGGATCCTTGGGCCAACGTTTTCCAGGATCCGGATGCACATGATATGACATAGCGACGACGAATCTGACAGCAGAACGAACGGAGGAAGGACAATTAGCTTGAAAATCCTTGGGTACTGGTTGATTTATGTCTCGACAGCTCGTAACGTGTGGAGGAATCAGGCGACCACTCCGAGGGTGAAGCAAATCGCATGGCAGCGGTTCGCTCCGGATTAATTACCGTTACAGTGTTTCTACATCGCAACCCATCACAGCCCAACGATGGAATGTCCCGCACCGAAAGGAACGCCATTTGAAGGGGATATCGAACCAGTTATCGTTTCGTGGTGGTCGGATTTTTCCGACGTAGTGGTGGAAAGTGGCTCCACCTTCTCACTCCATCATACGACCCCGCGCCTCATGAAGGATGACCACCCATTTCAAGACCACGCAATACGTCGAACCAGTTTTTCGCTGGAATTCTTACCCCGCGGTGTACCATTTATAAACTAGCACCTCTACTTCTTCGATATGGTTCTCGTCACACAGCAATAACAATCAAATTCCACTCAATCACACTTAAACAAAATACCAAAAACAACTCGCAACTACACATCTCTCCTCAACGAATATCAAACATCATGAGTACCACGAAACTCGCTTTCGCTGCTCTTGCAGGCGCCGGTGCGGTCCTGGCTGTCAACAAACTCGCACAACCTTCGAAGGCACATTCTCTTGCCAACGGGATGAGACATCAGCTGGATGACTACAATTCGACGATCCACCCTGACCAAGAGAGCTGGTAAGCCATCCACCAAGATCCGCGCTTTTCTTCCTGTCACATAGAAGGAGAAACAAATACTCATCTCTTTTTTGAAACATTAGGTCAACGATTATGGATCGCACGAAACTGATGGAGAATGCGAAGAAGCAGAAACCTTGGAATATGACCTACGCGGAACGGGAAGCTGCTCTTCATTCAGAGACGAAGTAGAGGGGCTCATGGACTGGCATTGTATAATTTTTGCGGGGAGTCCTTTTTTTTCCTTCGGGTTTTGGAGCATGGTTTTTTTTTCTTGCTCTTTTCTTTTCGATCTGGCTGGTTGGGTTTTATGGGGTGCTTGTTAACGCCACCACTTTGTGGATGGGAAGCTGCTGTTGTTATGGCGGTGCATTTGTATTTTGGCGTTGTAAAATTGGGACGACTACCTACCGTCATCGATAAGGTATGGGTCGAGGGGCAGCGAGGAAAGAGGAATTTATAAAATTATTCATCCATGTTCTTCTTCGGGTTCTAGATTGTGAGTTGTAAGTTTGGTAACGAGTTGAATAGCAGATAATAGGTGTGAGAGTCGGACAGAAGCGGGCACGCGCTTGGGGTGGTTTCCGGGTGTCCCGGGACACTCAAAAAAGTGGTAGTCAATAGGCCTGTGCCTTCCTATCTAGCCTAATATTAGAAAGCTAGAAGAATAATATAGGCAGGTATAACATACTTATGAGATGCTTACTTGGTATCCATGATTTGAAGCTAAAAATACATGCGACTTACTCCATGTCCAGTAGCTCACTCGAAGAATATGGATAATTTGCTTGATGCTTGGTGGCTGGCTTACTTAGTGAAACGGTTTAACTTTAGTTTTGGCTTGGTGGTCTAGAATGTAAGACCTCATTTGAGATGGACTCTTGCTATCTGTAGGTCACCTGTAAATTACACTGTTTCTCGGCACTGGATCTGTGAAGTTTTGAAGAGCCGAGTGTTTTAAAACCAAAGAAATCTAAATCTATTCCCTAGCCAAGTCTATATAATCCAACAATATCGTAACAAGCACTTGCCTACTTTCCCCCCAAGGCAGTTAAACTTTTCAGAACCGCGAAATATCTCGCCCAAAACACCAATTAATAGCCCTAAACCCAACGTTAGCATTGCATTGCCGAGAGAGGAGAGTGAGGAGAGTGAATGATGACAAAAAATTGCGCAAGGGGAAAACAAACCAATACATAGGAATCAACAACTTATTCCTCCAACTCATCGTCTTCGTCAAATAAGCCCCCCGCCAAATCAACCAAGCCGTCCTCCCTTTAATCTCAGTTCCCCCCTTGGCTTGCATGATAGCCTTCATGTTACCGACGTAAGTAAGAACACCCATGTCCGTGAATTTAAAGCCCTCTTCCTTTCCAAATCCACGATTGAGACGTTTACCGAGCCATTTCGCTTCTTGGGATGCTACTTGTGCGGTGGCGGGTAGTTGACCTTGTTCGAAGACTGAGACGTCGCCGAGCGCGAAGACATCGTGCATTGTTGCTTCCGTGGGGATGATTTCGGTGGATGTAGATGAGGTGGGTGGGGAGGATGATCCATTGCTAGTTCGGGGAACGAGTTTTACGCGGAAGTTGTCGTCGACTATTAGGCCTCCGTTCCTTGGTGAACGCTTAAGACTCCATTTTTTGGAGGCCGGGTCTTCTTTGATTTCGTTGGAGATGGTCGCCGAGGAGAGGGGAAAGGTGTGGACGTCATCAAGGGCCTTTTGAATGAATGGGTTCATCATGAGACCGGTCGACCAGACACACATACCAACCCCAACCTCGCCCTCCTGTTTCGTTTTAAGGGTGTAACATCCTGCATCATCCTGGCCTAGGGAAGAAGGAAGACCCGCTTTCAAGGATTCAATCTGATGCTCGGTCTTGATTTTGATTCCATCCCGTTTGAAGAGGTTGATGGCGTACTCGGCGAGTTTACTGTCAAACATTGGTAGGATCTTGGGTGCTATATCGTATACTGTGATAGAGACGTGGGGGATTAGGGAGGGGTAGACTTTGACGAGATCTTCTTTGCAGAGGTCGAAGAGCTCGGCTGCGAATTCTATGCCAGTTGCTGGGAGAAAATGTTAATAAATGGTTTAAGAGGAGAGGAGGTTGGGATACTTACGACCACCACCAACGATAGCGAATCTCAATAAAGAATCTCGTAACTCGGGGGACGTTGTTGGCAATGCGGCTGTTTCGAAACCTAGAAAATTTGTCAATAATCCTCTTAATGATATATAGGAACATGAAGGCAGAGCAAACTTACATTCCAAAATCCTCCTCCTGATTCTCTTAGCATCAACAACATCCTTCAAGAAATACGCATTTTCTCTCACACCGGGAGTACCAAAAGTCTGAGAATAACATCCCACAGCAACAACAAGCTTATCATACGTCAAATCAAAAAGTTGACCTTTCTTCTTCTCCTTCCCCTCCCCATTCTTACTTTCATACACCACATCTCTCCTAACCGCCTCTTCGATAGTCAATCTCTTCTCATTAAAATTCACATCATCCGCCCAGCCTTGATAAAACTCGACGCCTGAACTCCTCGCTCTCACGGATTCAAGCGTGGTTCTAAATTCCAGCGTCCCGACGGCGGTACTAGCGAGAAGAGGTGTGAAGGCGAAGTAGGAACGTGGTGAGACGACTACGGGCTGGAATTTTTTCTTGTCTAATTCTCGGGAGAGGACGAAGCCTGACCAGCTGGTGGGATATGAGTGAATGAATCCATACAGGTTTTGAGAGAACCTACCCAGATCCAAGAATAACAACTCGTTCCCTTCCTTATCAAAATATTAGCTCCCATATCCCAAAACAATCGAGTATCGTGACTTACCCCCTTTATTAGCATCCAAATCTTGAGTTGATACCGCCCTCCGAAGGATCCGATTTAGTGACGAAGTACCTTGAACCCTCAGACACTTCGTCGTACTTGATTCCACGATTCGATTCATTGCTGACGAGTATCAAAAGTGGCTATCGTCTTTCACATTGGCAAGAATTGTCTACTAAAGAGAATTTCACTGCTGACTATAACACCCGGATCGGTAGTGTCCGAGTTCTTCCGCTTAGTTGCTCAGGCCAGCTGAGGCCAAAATGAATCACTCGGAACACGGGCACGGGCTCAGCTGGTATCCGATTTTTTTAACATTGACTCACTTGTATTCCATAAAATGATGCGGGAACTTGTAAATATATGAACGAGGGATATCCTTCGTTTTGGAAAATGTATATTTGTATTTAGCTATGACGTGGGATCTCTCGGGGAATGTTGAATGCCGGGTGCTTAGTACGGATCGGCCCGCTGCTCCGATTATCGGTTGATATTATTCGGATTGAATAGAAAAATTATTTCCATTGTGTCTAACAATGGAAGTTAGCAAAACTAAATTTACTACATTGACATCTTGGTCGTCAATACTTTACCATGTTGTCAAACTCAAGGGAGATAAACTACCGACCTAGTAGATCATGATGTGAAAAGCACTTAGATTGATCCCCAAGACGCATTCTTATACATCGTGTATTCATTCAGCTTACAATATCCGTCACTCTTACATCATTCGGGCCAATATCAACATCGACTTCTCCAACGGGTGCACCTTGTGCCTCTAATCCTCTTTGCCGGTATGATTCGGCATCCATAGAATTTGCATAAATCGACAAAGCAGATCCAGCATCACCAAAACTATCCAGTCCAGTTCCATTGCGTTTCTCGGATTCTGGGTTCTCTGGTAGGGAAATAAATCCTTGTTGGAACATATAACCCAGGAACAATCCCACTCCAGCCAGTAGACCTCCAATTGTAGTTATGCTTTGCCAGTTTGAACTCTGCAGTTCATCGCCAGGTGCCTTTCCGCCATGTTGTCGCATCCGAGTATTCCTCCTCAGTTGGCCCACTATAGGTAACGAATCTGCAACATTGCCCAAAAACACCCCTCCAACCCCTACTATTCCACTGTTATGTGGAACTTCCCAAGGCAACGAACTCTTGCCACCTTTCGATGTTGTGCCTTCCGTCCTTGTAGTCAAAAACGCATCGTCAATATCTGCAGGTCCCCCAAAAATCTGTTGTCCCAATTGTTCCGTCCAAGCACATAAATCGGGAAATTTCTTCCGCATCGTCTCCGCCAACCAAGGTTGTGGTAATTCGGGAACAAGCATGAGAGATAGATAGCCCAATGCTAGACAATCCAGACTCGAAAAATGTGTGTTTGATACCAAGTATTTTTTCTTGCCCTTTAGCTTTTGCAGAGGTCCAAAAAAGTCTGTTGCTAAAGCGTCGAGTTTGATCTTGGCTGTGATTTCCGGATTTTGCGCTATGAGGCTTGTAACCGTTGTTGCTCGTTTTCGTAAGCTTGCGGGTATGAATGATGCATCCCCTTGTTGGGGCTCTCCCGCCTGCGTGTCGAGGTCAAGGGCAGAGAGGCCCAAATGCGCAGTTCTTTCTTTCGCAGTTGCGCGGACGGCAGGAGGCGTAAGATATGGGAGGGGAAACGATTGAATCGTATTGTATATTGGTCGGGTGGTGGTTGTGTAATTTTCCGAGGAAACGTAGAGGGAGAGATCGAGGAGGGGTTGGCCGTGAGATTCGACAAAAGACGAGAATCTGCAAACAAATATGTTAGCAGGGTTTCTATACCTAGGTGGCAATCATAAAGGCCAAAAATCCAACTCACGCGATACAATCCGCCCCTTCCAGCTCTGGCAGACCTGCGTCAAGAACCCATTCACCTGAGGAGTATTGTGCCAGGTAATGGAATATGTTCCTAAAGCCTCCAATCCATATGTCACCGTTTCTCAAGGCCGGCAATTCATCTGAAGGACACCATTAGAAATATCAAGAGAGGACAATTTGGCGACACCTACTTGTGGGACTCAGTGCCGGGTCACTAGTGGCTATCAGCGCCCACTTTCCCCTGGGTACAGCTTGTTGGAGATATGCAATTGCCGCTAAGCAATGGGGGTCGATTGAGGCTAGAGAGAAGGCAGGTCCCCAGACATGAAGTTCGAGGACCATGGTTGTGCTGGTGAAATTGGATGTTGTGCTTTGGATGTGTTTCGGGTGTTGCGCTGGCTTCAACGCGAGCGAGCGCAAATGCAAGTCTGTTCTCGAAGTATTGTATGAGGTACAGATACACGTACAAGTGCAATAGTTCCGAAAGGTCACGGCGTTGAGCTTGTTTCATCGACGAGCTACAGACGTTGTATTTTGTGGTGTTGTTGTGCTGCGTGATAGCTCACCAAGCTTCTTGCCCCCTTTACACAAGGACACACGCTAGCACGTGACGTGCCCTCCTTTACTCCAACATGGGGATCCAGTTGCCAATCGTTCAAACAACATTATCTTCGAAACCACAACATGTTCAACGATTTCGACTTGAATGCCCTCTAGACTTTTGTGTCAGTCAAGATAGATGCGCCCTTGGATGTCAAACACAAACACTTTGTCCGTAACTGTCACCCCTCACACGGCATATCACACGATCCACACCATCGGTTCCTGGCTTGATTTCCGTCGTCAGACTCGATATCTTCTTCTGTATTGGATGGGTGTTTCTGGTACCTCATTTCCAACACCACCAACACCACTGAACGGTGACGGGTGAACCCACGTTGTGATTTGCAGGCACCCAATATTCAGCACTTTCCGCCTCAGTCCACAACCACGCGGACGTGCTACGTGAGGTTGGTGGAAACAGGAATTGTCATTCAGGCACAATTCATCCATTGTCCACATGGCTTCGGATGTGGTGGAAAGGTTGCAACCCAAAAACTTGTTGTATCCCCACCACCCCTCCTCTTTTACTCGACGGCATATCGACATCACATCTCACTACATGATAAGCTTACCTATTCATATCTTCTTGCATCATGCAACTGTCTGAACACAATTAACTGATATAATTTACAGACCGACGATCCCCCAAAGCAATAAATCCGTCAATAAATCCGTAGCCCTTAATAACACGCTTTCCTCGGCAAGCCAAAAGAGGTATACAGGACACAGGATGCATGGGAAGCAAGCCTGTCACCGCTTTCTGAACATCTTGCCTTCTGATGTATCAAATCCACAACATCACAAGGTGCATCACTGCCAGGCCCCTTGACGATCACCCCATCCATGAAAAGCGTCTCGCAAATAGAAAGCCTTCGTAGCACCTTCGTAGATCATGTTCAGCAGCAACCACTGCAGTCGCTATTCGCTATTCGCGGTCTCAACCCATTTTAAGCGATGGATTGGAGGGGTAAACAGTTATCCTACCGGGGTATATCTCATACCTAATGTACTGTGTACCTCTTGCATCTCACCCACCTTACCACAAGCCTGCGAGAGTATAAGCGTATCTTTGTACCACTGGCAAGCGCGCCAACTCGCATTCTCGTCAGAGCATCAGGGACAAGCACTTAAAACGCCATAGAGATATTCATCAGCCCTAGCGTTATCCGAGAGAGTTATCTACTGTGCCTCTCTCACACTTCAAGATAGCACCACCCTCAACAATAACCACGCAGGAACGATCTCGTCGCCTCCTTCAACTTCCCCAACCCACTGCTTTCCGCCAATGGCCGAGGGTATTCGGACAGCCACCTAAAGGGGAAATCATCATCTGACTCACCCACACCAAAACATCGTCAGCACCCAAAAATGTAGCTTACCAGAATGAGGTTTGCTGGAATAACGAGAGAAGAAAATGAGCCACAAATAACAGCCTTCGGCCCTTCCCTTAACCGATATCCCGTGTCTATCGTGTTAACGGAAGAGACATTGAACATCATCGGATGTGGGATCCGTTTAGTTGTCCAGCTCAAATTATTACGAACCAAACGAATCGAAAAGGCCGCGCATCCGTTCCAGGCCGAATACGTCCTCTCGTGAGTATCAAAGGACAATTCCTCAAGACGAATACGATTCTTACTGTATTAGAAACAAAAGAGGTGTTCCCAAAAACATGGAAATTGGGTTACATTCAGCCAGTTGCCTAGGTTCCCAAGTATTTCGATATAATCCTTCCCGCTGTGGGCTTCCGTCCCAAGAAATCAATTGGGGATGCTTCAAGGGACATCTTGTGTGCCACCTCCTCATTCCCACTGGTGTTTCCAGCCCTCCCACGTGTCGTTGTACGTATATTGTAAATCCCAAGTAACCCCCTGTATAAAATCCCCGCCTCAAGAAAAGCCTTCGCGAGAAGAAAAAGCGACAGTAGGTAATCAGTAATCATTGGCATATTGTCCGAGCGGCGATAAAAACTCCCCAGCAGGCACAGAAGGTTTCTAGGATTTGCAGCTGGAGTTCATTGCCCAGTCCATACAAGAGCCAAACAATCACGTAAAAAATCACGAAATAATCATACACCACCTAGCCGCCTTTCCTTCCAACGCAAGCCACTTCTAATCTCTCCTCCGACGGCTGAAGGACCATTACAAGGTAAATACCATGAAAAGCACGATCATCAAGTTCGTAAAGATATTTCCAATCCACAAACCCCTCAGCTGCGATAAGCCACCCCTCCACCCTCCACGTCAGTCTCCCCTTCCCGAGCTTCCCGCCGCACCTCCAATCCTCCTTCTCCACCCGTCCGGACCGCAGCGACATGAACGATGGGCGTTGAACATCATCGGTTTCTAGCTAGCTGTGCTTGTGCCTTGTCAAACGCAAGACAGGCTCGTGATGGCGTTTCACTGGATGGTACGAGTATTACCGGTACAGGTACAGGTCCAGAACTACGTAAGTCAAAATGATATAGAAAATGCCGCAAGTCTCTATATCTAATTCCATTTGATTTGAAATCTTCAAGTAAGTCTCACATAGAAAAGATAGGGAATGTGATAGATACATGGAACAATGCAGCTTTGACAGGTGATATATCACATTCGTACTGTATCAACGACGAGAGCATGCAGACGAAACCTCTTCAGTAAGTAACTAACTTATCAAGCTGCATCAATCCCCATCTACACCCTTTCAAATAACCTTGACCTAGTAAATCGCTTGTCAACTCAAATCAAGAAATCCTTTTAAAAAACGCCAAAATCCAGTCTCATACAAGCTTCCCCAATACCCCAAAGCGTGCCCTGCCCGCCCCTCCACAACCCCTCACTCACTGACTCACTAAAAGAGAGCGAAGAAGAAAAAAAACAAAAACAACATCCTATACCCACTTCGCAAATCCTTATGCGAGTATTCGCCCACTCCTCCATTGGGCACATGTGCGTCCCAAATCCTGCACCTAAATTGCGCATGGCACGTATGGATTCCACTTCCTCACAGCTGCTTGAAATGTACCAGGGCCTTCCCATCCACACCACCGCCAAGAATAACCCAGTCCAAGTGCAAGCAGTGCAAGTTGCCCCCTCCTCTCCCCGCGCCCACGAACCACTCAACACCATGGATTCAACACACCGCCCGCGCCCAAAAATCTCGAAACATCTGATGATGTAATTACCAAACATTCTTAAAGTCTCTTCTCACGAAGCTTGGGGGGAAATTACCCTTTTTCCCCGAAACGGGGACAGGTGATGATGGAAAGGGTTTTTTGGGGGGTGTTCGGTAATGGTATTTGTCCTCGGATACGAGGGGGAGTTTGTTTTCCGAAGCGAAGGTGTAATGTTGAGCAATGGCGGGATAAGCTGGGGTAGATAGATACATTACAGTACAACTTACGGAGTACAAGAAACGGAGATAAGTGAGAATTACAAAATACTTCCGTGATTTAAAGGAGGATTCTTCAAAGCTTGAAGACTAACAATTCCCCGAGAATTTCTCTCCTTACAAAATGTTTAATAAACTATGTACTGGTACGAGAAACGCAAGAAGGACGTCGTACCCAGTGCAATCGTGATGAATTTCAGGAGGCGGGGAAAAAGTAAGAAAAAAACTCGGTTTACTAACCAACTCAAAAACTCTAATCCAAGAGCCGGGACTTCCAAAGTTTAAACTGTAAAACTGTAAATTTTAATCCTCCGTCTCGGAAAAACCCCCAAAGCTGCGAAATTTAAGGTTTGATAGGAAACGACAATCCGCGAAAGAAGAAAAATCAAGCAAGCAAGGACCTTACAGCCAATTCCGAATTCAGAAGGTTGGGGAACAGATCAAAAATTTTAAACTTTGGGACTTTTGTTTCGTAGGCATGTTGATGATGTATTTGATAATCTCATCCTAAGAGAAAAAAATAAAAAGTGAAGAAAACTATTGTCTAAAAAATCCATTTCCTGGGGAACTCTGCCCCGTCCTGATTCCGAGATCAAAATGATGGTTTGATCCGATCCAATAATAATAAAAATGCTATGGGTATCTTGCTGTCTTCCCCATTCCTTAATATCGCTTCCACCCAAATCCCTAAATGATCCTCCATAGAAATGAAGAGAAGAAAATGCCAAAACCCCAAAGAAAACCCAGGGGCTGGCGTATTATGAAAGAGGTGTGCAAACGCCGTGCTATCCTCATATTGATATAGTGTGAAAAATCGGCGAGAATTGTGAAGATGACTGTCGCCTCAAAGACAAAAATCGAGACCCGCTCGAAGAATAAAGTTGTGCGCAGTAATTGTGCTGAACGAGGAAGAAGATTCCCGGCGGCTAATGAGAAAATGCATTCGAAAAAAGACATGTGGGGTGTTGCTCGACAAGGTGTTTAATGGGTCTGCGCCGCTCTCAAAACAAGGTATGGAGGTCACGCTGCCTCACTGCATGCTTGTGCCCACTTCACTGCTCCGCCCAAGCAAGGCCAAGTTCATAAGGCAGACGACGCAGAGCCATGGATGTTTTCGAGAAGGATGTGTTGGGTGTGTATGCGCCAATGACCAGATAGAGAAGAGTTGGTTATTAGGCGCATCCCGGAAGGAGGCGTGTTGACGGGACGCATGTCAGCATGCTGTTTATCTGTTGTGCAACTTGGGGGCCGTCGAAACTAATTGTTATTGCTTATTTTGGGAAGTTGCTGCGGCCTCGTCTCGTACCGCATTGATATGAATGCCATGGGTTTTTGTGTGTGTTGAGGATGGGATCCAGAGCAGTGAGTGTGGGTGTGCAAGATAATTGCGAGAGATATCGGAATGTGGTTGTATGCTGGTTGGTGCTCTGGGAGAAAAGAGAGCAGGAGAGTAATTTCCGAATCGCAGGTTGTAGTGGTACCATGAAATAAGATTGTATTCCAGGCGGTTTGATAGAGTTATACGTAGATGTTTGAACAACTCTACTTTGGTAGAGGTGGGAGAGGTCGGCTAGGTGGTGGCCCAGGGCAAGGGGGAAGTTGTGATGGACGATGGGCAGGCATTTTGAAGGGTTGGTGGTTGTTGTTGGGAATTGTTGAGGTTGAGGTTGAGAAGATGGCAAAAAGTTTGATTCCTGCGGATTGTTGTTTGGAGAGCGATTTGTGGGTTGATGTTGTTGTTAAGTAGAGGTGGATTGGGATGATCTTTGAATAGAGTGGAGGGTGGAATGTTCAAGTAGATTGTTTCTTAGCAAGTTGAAACTGGTCGAGGCGGGTTGTCCGTAAATCGTACTGATGATCTGATACTTGTTTCTATATTCTCCCCTTGGGCCATTGGGGGGTGGGAGATCCTTATGTAGACTCGCGCTCTCTATTCTTGTCCTGGGGAAATTGAACCGAACAGACCGTACGGTACTCACCGCATTTGTCCATTTGCCTGACAGTTTCCGCTTGCCTGGGCCCTGTTGTCCTGCCCTGTCCTTGACTCCTTGGAGCCTTGACCAGCTCAGTCTTTTGCAACAGGTGGCCAGCGCCCAAATGAAACACGATAGCGTGGGAGGCCTGCACTGCGTCGCCTGCGCTCTGCTGTGGCATGTCTGTGCAAACTGCTTGCTGCAGCACACGGGTCAAGGATGAGCAGCAGTCTCACGTTTTTTAGTCTACCCCTTTTTTCGGAATGCCAAGTGGCCACCGTTGCCCCTTTTGCCCCCGATCCACCACGATCAAATCAACCTTCTCGCTTCAGAAAACGAACTCCACTCACCACCCACCAGAACGGTGTGACCTGACCTGCCACCACCGTTCGCCCCATCTCCATCATATGGATCTCTCCCTCCTGCTCTCCACCACCGGCCGCTCGCTCCACGCGGCGTTAACCAGAAAGAGGGCTTTGACCTTGACCATCTCTCTGCTGCCCCATAGCGATGACAACACAGCACAACAGTTCGCGGCGCTTGGCCAGTTCGTGGAACAGTCAAGGAAGCTTGGAATCTTGGATGAAGACTTCCAATGTCTCACCTCGCTAACTAACTCTCTTGCTTTGGTTTGATTCCAAACAAATGTCCCCTTTCGGTTGTCAGCTCATGTACTGTAGATTGTTGATACATACCCGGTACTTACAGTGCAGGTAAAGTGCAAAAGTATTTGCTCAAGCAATCTTCAAATTGCTCTCACACTAAGAAGCATGTTTGCCCTGTCAGCCCCTTGATCCCGGCGTCCTGGACTCTTTTCGTCGTCAGCGCTACGACTAGTCCCAGGGGTTATCCGTCGCCGCTGCATCGAGTTAGTCATGGCAGAAAATCTGTCCATTTCAGCAGGCTGAACAATAATTGACGTTTTATTGACACCGATATTGCCATGGATATAAAATTGCGATGATATTATTTATGTTCCGATATCAAGGCATTGAAGATTTTCATGAAGATCCTCCCATCGGGGGTCCTTCACTCACAAACACATTGAGCGTGCGCGCGAATGCGACCGCGGACCGGCATATGAGGTCGGTTATTTTGATTTCGTCGCTTCACGGTTCATCCTGGCCCCAAGATTCATTTGCGCCCTAAAAGGTAAAACAATTCAGATGGCTCGTTTCGTTGTGTGGTGGTGTTGCACTGCCCTGAACTCTTGATTTTGAATACGACCCCGTATCCCCATATGTCCCAAATGAGAGTCCCTCCAGCCTCCACTCGTCATCGTCATTATCATCATCATCCCTGGCCAAGGGTCTTCGTAACCTTGCTCGAGACCGCTTTAAGACACCTTCTAAGAATTTCGGAAAATATCCATCAACTCACAGCAATATTCAACAGGATATCGATAGCATAAACAAATAGCCGCGCGACCTTCAAACAACAGACCCCGAAGAGATGCGTCAAAATGATAAGCGTAAGCTGCAGTGTGTATCACAAGCGGCGGCGTCTTCAAGCGCGCATCTCGAGCGCTTAGCGGTTCAGTTCATGGCAAGGCATCCTCTGAATCCTCCGAGTTGCGGATTGATTTTAGTCTGATCTTTCTTCTTGCGCGTCGGACATTTTTTGCTTTGTCCCCGTAATCATCCGTAAGGTTTGTTGTGCTCTGACATTCAACGAGGTCCCAGCGCCCTAATTTAAGCCTTTCTCGTTTGCTTTCGCGCCCGGGTGTTGTTGATAAAGTCAATACGAACGGAAATACGGAGTAATCTGTAAACGGGAGGGAGGGTTGTTGATGAGCCCTCTTCTCAACCTCATTGCAGGTGTTGCGAGAGCTTCAGGGCGGAGTAACTTTCCCTGGCGCTTGTTCCCTGTCGCCATGTCTGTGAATCGAGGGAGGGTATTGTAGATTTTGGTTTGGGATGCAGTCGCAGTCGACTGTTGTGTGCAACATTCGTTGTACGCAATATTCACAGCAAACGTCGTATCATTTCAGTTCCCTTTGACACCCTGCAAATGAAAGCCCGAAGCACTGTTTCTCGCGTCTCTCGACTCTCGAGATGTGGTGCCGGGCAATCTTCTCCGGTAAACAAAAAGCAACTCCCAATCTCAACAGCATCATCTGATATTGATCTCGAAATCCTCCGCGAACATTATCTTGGTACGGAATATTTCTGGACCGATCGCTTGATCGGAAATGGACCTATCAATTCAATCCCTTCTATTCAAGCAAGGAATTGGATTAACGAAAAAGCAATAGAGGCTGACCCCCTGCAAAAGCCTCCTTTCTTGCAAAGCCCGACGACATCAAGAATCTATACAAGGCTGATGATACCGGGAAGCTGAGGCTCAATGGAGATGCAGGTTCCCGTGCCCCTGCGTCAATCAAATCACCTGCACACCTCATATCATTTCAAGTCTCCGTGTTCGTTCGCAATTGCAATGAACTCATGGCATCCCGCAGACTGCTGCAGTTTCCATTGCTGCACAACGTACAGTAATACGGAAGAAAGACGAGAGGTTCCATGCAGCCGGGTTTTCTTCTGACCCGCGATTTGAATTCCTTTTCTTCGGGTGTTCGGAAGATTCATCATCAGATAAAAGTTCGATCCATGGTCTTCTCCTCTCGTCAAATCCAAATTCAGCTTCAACCGGTGGGATAGACTGGCCTTCCTTGCCACAGCATCGCTAGATCTTGGTTACCCTCGAAAGAACTTGCTTTTTCCTTTTTGCAAAACCCGAGCTCCCGTCGACCTTAGGTGATGTGTTTCCAGGATACTTCTCCTCTTTGCCCGGCTATCCAAGGTTTTTCGATGTCCAGAAATTTGGTAAATCCCCCCGTTCTCGCTCACCGCCAACTTTCCACCCAATCGAGAGCCAGATATCAACTGTGACAGCCTTCGACCCGACAACTCAGTCAGGCACATGTGACTCTTTTGTTCCACTTGGAGAAGGAGCATCGTGCTGGGCATCTGACAGGTGACCCAGTTTTTGACATCTGCGTCATCAGTACCATTCTCTGGACGTCAGACACAAGGTCGGGCACTTGCGCAGGGGAACATGAGCTTTGCAAGGGGACAAACAAAAGCGGTGAAGTTGGTTTGAACAGCACCGTTCGGTTCAAGCTGGAGAAGATTACGGCTCGTGAAGTTCCCAACGGTAACATTTTAGTCGAACCATCTATACGGAGTACTTACGCTTTGATCATTGAAAAGTTTTTTCAATTCTGGATTTTCTCTTGTCAATGCTTGTGAAAAATAGACTTGCCTATGTTCGAGTCCCAAAAAATTCCTATATAATGACGGTAAACCTGAATTCCGGTAACGGTAGCGCAAATGGAATTGTTGAAAACTCACCTGGATATGAAATTAAGACCCCTGGATTTGGTGGTAACCGGCAACTCCGAAAGCGGCTGGCTGAAAACCCATAGACAATCGCCACCCCCTTGTTTAGAGCCACGGTCTTGAAGTAGAGCACGTGCTTGTGCTCTTTTTGGGCAAGACGTACCTCCGGCTTTGACAATTCGATATTCTGCCATGACCGTTTCAAGAGAAATTTGTTGGGCGACGCCGATGATTACGAGGACTTTCGTCGGTCTGGTCTATGAATAGATGATCAATATCTACTTCCGCCATTCGAGTTCCGTAGAACCAAGGAACGACCTGTAAGAAGAGATGAAAATAAATCCGACCTGATTGCTGTAATAAAATACAGGTCCGCTCATATCCACAATCGAAATCAGAAACACCCCTGCCATGGAACACACAATCCTTCTGGAAGCAATCTCGATCTTCGCTTCGGGGTCCTTGCATGAAGCGCCGCGCGCACAAAGCTCCTTTTGTTGAAATTTTGGGGGGAAAAAAGATGCAAAAAAGGAGAGCACAAGCTCCATCTTGGCTGCCGAGGGCCCCATTTCGGTACCTGACCTGGAATCTCGCTCAGAGCCTCAGCGGTGAGAGTGAAATTCTCAGGGGTAGGCCTTGAATTCAAGCCAACATCGCAAACGCACGATGAACGATGAACGATGATCTTTTTCACGCTCAGATAATTTCCGCTCACAGATCAGATGAAAATGTCGCCGTCATGATGAGACATGTCTCAAGCTTGTATGATGGAAGATTCATACGGTGTACAAGTACTTTCTAGTTACACTTCAGGCACTGCGAAAACGTCTCATCTGTACTTTTCGAGGTCGTGTAACATGACCTTCAAGGAGAAACTCCCTCGTGAGAAATTAAGCAGGACTGCAACCATTCAGTGTTTTGGCTCCCGTTTGCTGATTCAGAAAGAACTTCGGACCCTGATTAATTTGGAGCAACTTCCCTCCTCTGGGTCGATGCGAAACTGCGGCCTCCCGTTGCTGCAAGACTCCGCAAATTTCGAAAACACCAACTCCCTTTCGGCAGACGAAGGAATTTCTAGAAGAAAACGCCAGGGCCACACCCGTTCCTTTACCGAATTACAACCACGTTTTTGTGGGCTCCCTTAATTTATCCCACAAGTATTTTTGATGAAAACGAAATTCCACGTGGCCCCCTCGCCGTTCGTAATTTCCAAGCAGAAGGCGGTGAGCGCATCAGCAATCAGCCAATCTCGCCACTGCTGTGCTCCTCCCACCAAGAACCGGGGCAAGGCTAGGTTTGATCATGTGTGAGAACGAGATGAAGAAAAGTTGGAAAAATCCATATCGGGCATCATTTGAAGAGGTGACTCTTTCTTCGAACCCCTGGTTCCTGTGAGATGATCCCCACTAACCCGAATCTGGGCGTCCCGCTAAGACGAGGTTATTTGGGAGAGGGAAGGGTATTGAAGTAACATGATGATGATGAGGTAGAAATCGTGAAATCGAACCGCTCGCACCCACAAGGCTGCAGCCGATAAAAGAGGAGCAGTTGATTCGGGCAACGCTGACGTGAGGATGCGAAAACAAGCTGGGCAGCTAAGAACACATGATATCTATTGAACATGGATTTCGAGACGAATGAAAAAGCAATGATGTACAAATGGAAGAAGATCTAAATCGGTCAAAAGGAAAAATAATTGTCCGACATTGCTCTACATACATCTAATTTACTGAGAGTTAGACAAAACCACCCCGGATGACAAGAATTTTTATCTGAGATTGTGTAGAAAAGTTATGAAAACGAGTCTCTCAATCTTCTAGACCACCTCAGATATTTGATAGTAATCATTCCCGAAGGATCATTGAAGCAATGGGAGATTCCACAAGTAGTTGCGGCCTTACACACGTTTCAACAGGCGCCGAGGCATAAATACCCCGCGCTACTAGACAATAAATGGCCCATGCCATGCAGGTGGTTATCGAAAGTTGACATCGTCTGTTGAAACATCATGATGTTGATCATGCCATCATTTGATAGTCGTAACTTCGTCATGTGTTGCCGTCTGAACCGAATTGAGAAGATGTCGTGCTTATCGGCGCAGGGTCAACGTTTCGTATAAGGTCAAATTTCTGTATCCACTGATATTCCTTGATGGTGTTGGAGAAATCGCAAGTTAGTCGTAATCAAGGCAGGTTCACGCGTGGCCTATGCGCAATGTTCAAGAATTCGAGATTGATCGCCGATCGTGGGATTCTTGATATTTGACTCGGTTTTCTCATGTGGGGGTGCCTCTCCCATCATGGCTTTGATTGTCGTCGTATGGAAGTACTCGAATAGCGAGTGCCAAAAAGGTTGCTATGCTTGTCTGGCTGGAATCACGAATTCCGGCCCTCTTCTCAGTCCTCTGGAGGGGGCATTTGGGTGACTGTAATCCATTCTTCCATCATTGCCTGAGATCCGCCTCCTAAACGTTTCCCTTTGTTGTCCCTTCTCTTGACCACTAAACAGAGTACCCTTCCATAAATAGAAAAGCCCTCATACGAAACATCCATTGCCATCTTCTTCTTGTCGTCAGCCGATTCAGCTGTGGCATTGTCATCATCCTCCTCCATCTCCTTCCTCCGTTTTGGTAATGGTCCAAACCCCTGGGATGAATCTTGTTCAGAGTCGCTATGAATGGAGACCCTTGATCGTTTCGACCTCCGCGGGCCAACATCCTCTTCCACAAATAGAGAATCAGCTTCAGCTTCAGCTACCGAAGGAATCCCATGAAGCGTATCTAGACCATCATCCTCGCTCTCCTCTTGTGGTACAGCCGGCACATCGTCCACCTCAATAGCATCGTCGTTGCTATTTCCGGTCAGTTTTTGGGAATTCGATATCAATTGTTTATGCTTCGTATCTCGGAACTCCTTATGCTTAGTGAGAAGGGAATGGCGGTCGCTCGTTTCGGTCAGGAATATGGACACCTCAAAATCCTCTATAAAGTCAGCACAGCCATGAACAGGGTAGGGGTTAAAATATACCCTCAGCAACGACATCTTTGACGCCCTTCTTCTTCCCGCCCTTTGCCTTTCTGCGCTCGTTTTCCTCGCGGAGTTTGGGCAATACCAAAGGTCGAACACTTTCAATGACGCGAGGCAGTACTGGGTTTCTCGAATTCAAGAGCCAGCTCTCTGCTAAGGCGGGATTCTCGACATAGATGCGGCATTCCAGCACTGAGTATTTGGTGATGCGCAAATACCTGCGTATTGGGGCCATGGTGGCGTGTCCATTTGGTTGGTGATTGGAATTCGCAGATTGCGCAGATTGCGAAATGGATGAGGCAGGCGAGGCAGGTTTCGTTGAGTCGAGGGGGAGGGGTCGCCAAAGTGATCCGTGCGGCGAAGGTTTATAGAGTGAGAGAACTCGACGACTCCCTAATGTTCACACCTTTTCTTTATAAAGAGCCATGGAATGCTGTCTTTGATTACTCTATTCTAGTATTAGCATAGCCTTTTTTGTTTGTTTATTCTTCATTGGAATAGTTCTTCAGGCTACTCCTTTTTTTCAGCTACCATTCTATTCCGCTTCATTGAAGTTCCTAGCCGAAGAACTCGTTGTCTCGAATGGAAATGCCCAACTATTCAATGGAGTATCTTTTCGGCAAATCAATTGTATAAATTTCGTTTGTTCTTCTACGTACAAGTAGAGGTGATCGAAAGTGGAATACTGAGAACTTCCAACACTTGTACAAACAAGAACTCGCCAGAAGAAAAGACGACAACAGGATGCTCACGAGGTATTGTCAGATGTCTTCTTTTGTTTCCTACACTTGAGCGGGTGTCATTTTCCGTTTTGCATATACACAAGTTGAAAACTGGTTCAAGGCAATCACGTCCATTGGTTATTTAATCTTCTAGGCTAACATTCAACATTTCTCATGCAGTGTGTTCATGAGTGTACTCCATACACAAGTTCGAGTCCAAACCCATTTTGGTACGATGATCTCACGAGCTAGAAATGTTACACCCGAAAAGCCGTACTAGCAATGCATACTACCTCAAAGACCGATGGAGGAGTAATCATACTACTGTATTGTAGCGTTCAGTAATTCGAGCGATCACTATCACTATCGTTATCTCCTGCCGAGCGAGGGAGGTGGGTATATCGCGGCGGCCTACCAACCAACTCCACTCCTGAAATTCCAATCGAAGCCTGCACAAATTTTTATCAGCAGCTTTCTCTTCAAAGATCGGAGGCATTGTACATGTACTCATACTATTTTTGTTCCACGGCATGTCCACAAGTACATAAGCTGACTTGTATATAACCGAGTGCATCTACTTTAACTCTCAGGATATTTCTGTCAATTTTTTGGTTTCATTTTTGGTTGTCGAGTTACCCCTCTTACCCCTCTAATCCTCTGGCTCGCTTCAGCATCCTACAAGAATGGCGAACGAGAAACCACCAACTCCGCCTTCAGGCGATGAGAAAGTGGCCGAGATCCAAGATGGGCCCATTTCAGAGTTCATCTCTTCTACCGATTCCGAAAAAGCACTTCTCAGAAAAATAGATCTCCGGCTCGTGCCAGTAATCATGCTGCTCTACTTGTTCAGTTTCCTAGATAGAGGTGAGTCAGAAATCATCAATCGGGTACATTTCAATATAGGCTAATTCCAGAAAAGTCAACATTGGAAATGCAAAGCTATACGGTCTAGAAGAAGACCTTGGGTTGAAAGGAAACCAATACCAAGTCTGCGTCTCGATATTATTTGTTACATACTGTGTAAGTGACGTCTTACTTGCCTGTCATGATTTTTAATCTCCGAGTTGCTCATTTTGGAACTTCATAGCTGTTTGAGGTTCCCTCGAATTTGATAATCAAGAAGGTCAAACCTGATAGATATATCGCATTTATTACTGCGGCATGGGGAGTCGTGTCAACACTCACAGGCATAGTACAAGGATACGGTGGACTGATTGCTGTGAGACTTATTATGGGATTACTTGAAGCTGGCTTATTCCCAGGCTTGGTGACTTATCTTACCATGTTTTATAGTCGGGATCAGCTGGCCGTTAGAGTTGGCTATTTGTTTGTTTCTTCGGCTATTGCTGGGGCCATTGGCGGGATCATTGCCTATGGGATTGGTAAGTCCTCTGGAAACACATTCGGATTTTTCCCTGATATGAAGAACGAGACTGACAAATTCCTGGAACAGGATTCACAGATGGCATGGCCGGACTTCGCGCCTGGCGATGGCTCATGATCTTCGAAGGCATACCCTCAGTCCTCGTAGGGATTGCTGCATATCTAATCCTCCCCACCAGTCCGGCAACGGCCAAGTTTCTCACCCCCGAAGAGCGTGCATTGTTGGTAGAAATTCGACTTCGGGAAGTAGGCCAGACTACCTCTGCCCAGGAATACCATTGGTCGGATGTCCGAGAGGGTATGAGGGATTGGCAAATTTGGATTTTCAGCTTTGCGGCTTTCACGAATGATATCATGTTGTATGGGTTTAGTACTTTTTTGCCGACTATTATTAAAGGGATTGGGAAGTGGACAAGTCCTCAAGCTCGTATGTTTGCCTCTTTATCTTCTTCCCCCCTTGTCTAAGGTTCGATGAGAAGTGCTCAGAGGAAGAGCGAAAACTTGTGTTCTCAAGCCGTGTAAGGACTCGTGCTTGGAAATCGGAGTTGTATGATTTCTCGCGTTGGGAGAGCGGATGGAAGCCTTCCGTTTTGGTGTCCACGTTTCCACTATCCTTTTGAAAGTGGAAAAAACACGATTTCCCAGCTCTCAGCCCTTTCTTCGACAAGACTAAAACCGCCTTTCAAAGAACCATCCTAATATTGTATTCTCAGAAGCTCTCACAGTCCCAGTCTACGCCCTTGGAAGCGCGACCTACCTCTTCGTAGCCCACATAAGCGATCGACAGCAACAGCGTGGTGTATATGCAGCATCCTTCGCCTTAATAGCCGTAGTCGGTTACTGCATGCTTATCGCCAACGCCAACGCAGCAGTAAGTTACACAGGCTGTTTCATCATCGCAACCGGCCTCTACGTTGCCGTTGGACTCCCACTTGCCTGGCTTCCAGGCAATAAACCTAGATATGGGAAGCGAGCTTTCGCAACTGGTTTACAACTCACGCTTGGAAATACCGCGGGGATTGTTATGCCTTTTCTGTTCACGACGGGAGACGCCCCGGGATATCGGAAGGGATATGGGGTTAGTATTGCGGCTGTTAGTGTGTCTTCTGTTGTTTTTACTGTTATGACGATTTATTATAGGAGGGTTAATAAAGGGAGGAGTGAGGGGAGGGAGGACTGGAAGTTGGATGGGAAAACGGACGATGAGGTTAATGAGATGGGAGATAAATCTCCTAGATATGTTTATGCGCTTTAATATTTCTTGGTAATGTAATATTGGACAACGTTCGCTGACGGCGAACCAGTCTGCTCGTTTGGGAATGATAATAACGGTCTTGATGATCAGGAGGCTCAACGAATATTAATTAGTAAGTAGTAATAAAGGAGATAGAGTCTTGTTCAACTTTCCTCCTTGATGCTTGTCATGCAAACTGATTCGAAATGCAAACAATCTCTTTCCATGACTTCAAATAAAGAGCTATGATGCCTTAAGAGTAAAATCAGGTACAATTGGATTTGATTTAACCTTTCCACAGTCTGCAAAAAGAATAGTAAAAAGCCACTTAGAGAAAGCACTAGGATTCGTACTTGCCTCTCTTATAGTTATTCCAACTATCCGGCAAATCAAAGTACCATAATTACCCTATATAATCTTCGCAATTTAGATCATTAACCTACAAGCCGTAAGAAATTCAACCCATACTGCTTTAAAGAGCAAGACAGGCAGGTATAAAATTCATATTTGCTCTTGTTTCTAAAATCCATCCCCAGACTGGGAGGGGCAAAATTTCCGATAAATTGCACAGGAAAAATAGTAATTAGAAGACTACTCACAGCCAAGCAGCGTCACGGAATGTTAATTTAATCGAGAACTTGGAATAGCGGGGTATATTTTTTATTTCTTACGTCTCGCCAATTATTTTCTATTCATCGCACAACCCCATCGACGTCCGTAACTAACTCCAATAAACACTCCGACTTCCTATACCTCCCTCCCCCTCCCCCACAAGCTATCCAATTTCCAAAAAACACCCCAAGCCCTTCCATCTCCTATCCATCGGCTTCCCAACCCCCCGAAAAGTAGAGCAAGAAAATGTAAAGGGTGAAACGAATCCCCGAAATCACTGAACAAAAATCCCCACGCAAACATAGAATCCGTGTGAGGAAGATCTCAAGGTCAGAGGGCCCTAAATGCTTAATCTAGGAATGCATGTTTGATAATATGAGAAGTAGTATCGAACTTCACTACCTCATAGCTAAACACCCATCTCTGACCCCATGAGGAAGAAAGAGAGGGGGATTTTTGTGCATTCCTTTTTTTTGTTGTGCTTTTGTGTTCTTGTGTGGGGGGGGGAGGGGGCGCGAGGGAGTATGAAATGCAGTCCCCAACACACAAGACTCGAGAAAGCACACAGAAACGAAGAACAAGCAGAAATGCCAAAGAAGAAAGGGTACAAAGACCGCTATACATCCTATCTACCAGCACTAGCTAATCTCGCAGCCTTGAACCTACTCATCTTCTTAGGTCCACCCTCCTCCTCCGTGAAAGGTACAATCTCACTCTCCTCCTCTTTCATGAACCCGCCCTGTCGCTGAATCATCCGATTCCGCATCTTGTGGTATTCCGTAGCTACTTCTTGATGCAGGAGTGTAGGGTCCCATTCATCTGGTTCGGTGGCTGATGCGTCGAGTGGGGTGTCGTGTTCGATGATTGAAGGGGCCAAAATTTTCCCCTCAGGACCGGTGGGTACAGTACGTATGGGCTGTTCGATGCGCTCTTCTTGATTTAAAATTGGGAATTGCTGGGATGGAGATATCGTCGATTGATTTGCTGCTGCCTCTCGCGCAGCTCGTTCTTGGGCGAATCGAGAGGTCTTTTTGGACGTGGGTGGAAGAGAGGCTTGCGAGGTTGGGTCACGCTCTACGACGTTACTAACTGGAGCCGTCTTCTTGGGTTGGATGGTTGGAGGCGGTGTCGGATCTGAGTTGATATCAATATCCTCAGAGAATCGAACAGCTTTCTTAGTGGAATTGCCGTTGCTAGTACTTGTTTGGTCTGTATTTGATTTCGACTCCGCATCATTTCCTTTGATGGTAACCCTTCCCATGCCTTCCTTCACATATTCCACGTCGCTGGCCTTTTTGTTTAGCTTGTCTGTCACCCTCACCCCCAGCTTGGCTTCCAATTCGATCATTTGCTGTCTTATTTCATCACTGACCACTCGACCAGTAGAACGTCCAAATTGGTCTTCATCGTCAGTTTCATCAAACTCGTCATCTTCATCGTCCTCACTCCAATCACTACCTTCCTCAAGATCCAACTCTGCAACTACAGCTCCAACTTCAGATAGACTGTACTGTATCATTTCTTGTCGAAAAGCTGCATCCTCCGGAGGTTCATTGGTAGGAATTATTGGGGCTTCTGATGGCTTCCCCTGATGCTGCTTTGCAATGCTCATAATCTCCTCTATTCGCTTCGCGGTCTGTGATTTCTCCTGCTCAGGACCAGTTTTTGTATCAGGCGCAAATTTGACACCCTTCTTCGCAGGTTTCCTGGCTTTGGGAGGGTCTGTAGTTTTTATCTCTTGCACAATCTTGGCTTCTGGCACAGATTTAACCTCCGGCACAGTTCTGGCTTCTCTTGTACGCTTTGCGTCTTCTGGCTCCGGAGACGATCCCTCTGGTATATCCTTTATTCCGGCCTTCTTCAACACCTCTAGTAGCTGCGGCTTCGAGCTTCCGGGTGTGGATGTGTGACTCGAAATGACATTTCCCTCCTCGTCAAGCTCCTCGACGATCTCCGTTAAAGGCAGGCCCTCTTCATTTCTCACATCTGGTGTGCTGATGATGGTAGCCGTAGTGAGCTTCTGCTCTGCCGTCTCAATCTGCTTTTTAATAGTGAGACAATTCTGCTCGACATAGTCCAGGCGGCGATCGAGGAGATTGATTATTTGCGCTGAGGTTCGTGGAGTAGCATTGGCGCTGCCCAAAAGCTCAGCTACTTCTTTGTCATTGACCAGCTCACCCTCATAATTGCGAGCAATCTCCAGCAACTGGTTGCTATCTGGAGCGGGGTCAACGGCGAGGATATCTTCCTTCAGAGCCTCGTACTCGGCCTCCCAGATCTGCCAGTGGCGGAGAGACTTGCGCAGCTGCTCGATATTATCTTCGAGTCGTTTGCGATGACGTTCTAGGTCGAGAAAACTGTCCTTGATCGCTTGCGCCATGATGGTGATTGTTGATGTTTTGGAGAGGACCGGAGAACAAAAAATAGAGGATCCAAATAATTTGAGGCTACGGGGGCCGATAACTGCAGGTAAGGCCGACCGGACAAGGGGTGGCTAATGCTCTCTCCTAAAAGCGGCAGTGAATAGATGAATCGCCTGCACCCTTTTTGTGATCAAGATTGAGGATATTGCCAAAGGATATAGATTTACTAATCTAGCACAATTTTAAATGATCGTATAAGCAGTATGATGGAGATATTATAAATCAATTCCTAAACTGATACCGCCTTTTGAAGTCTCCAAGCTATTTACTGCTGCTTTTATTCGTGTATGGCTGGAGTGTTGACCCTTGAACGCGACGAACCCACCTTATTTTGGTCGCGTCCCAAAAACAACAAATCTTTCCCTGGCCCTGGGCTCTCCACCAGCCTCTTTCGCAGGTCGCAAAGTCCCATTCACAACATCCTCAATTCCATTGCAAATACCCTTCAATCACCTAACGAAATACAATCCGAGCAATCAATATACTTTCACCACCCAATTACATTGTACAGCTTTTCGGCTGGCGGCATCAAAAGTAAACAAACCAAACCCCCACCACCTTGGACTGGCTTCACCACCACCAACATCCCTCGAAGGCAATACCAACACCACAAGTGCATTCGATCCCCAGGTTCGTAATCACCAGTCTCTCGAGATCGCAATGTACTCCTCACTCTGGAATATTACTAACCTTCAAGCCAGTCACAATAGTAGACATGGCAGACCGAGGGTTTGGCGCCCGAATGGGTCGCGAAAAGAATCGTCCCTACTCCTTCCACTCACCTGCTTCCTCGACCGGCTCCAATCATGGAACAGTCAGTACAGACTCGACCAGGTCCACCAATTTCGATCCTCGGAGGGACGATGCCGAGATGTCTACATTGCCCACAGTCAGCGCAGGTCTCGCAAAGAAGCTACCAGCGCTTCGTGAGACGGCGAGCAAATACGATCGCTTCAAGCGGATATCTCCCCAGCATACATGGGATATCAATACCTCACAAATTGGCAAGGCTTTCCCCGAGTTTTCCGACGCAGAAAACAGCCAAAGTCTCTCCATCGAAACCTCTCGAGCAGTACAGCCCTCAGTAAAACACTTTGCCCAACAAGAAAATCGCAAGTCTTCGATGATTCACAAGGTTGATGTTGTTGAAAACGTACGCAACCAAACACGTTCACCAAAACACCCTTCACCATACATATCCAACGCCAGCAGACTCGCAAATCTGCAGCCACAAGTGACGGAGGATTCCGAGAATTCGTTCTTGGGCCTTTCTGCAAGAAAGTCTTCGAATGCCGGCTTGTTCGCAAAACAGAACTTTCCTGTCGTCCAAACCACAGAAACTTCTGATATTTCATTCATGGGTGGTTCTGCAAGGCAACTTTCGGGCGCTGCCCTTTCCGCCAAGTACAACTCAGTTGGCCAAACTAATCGTCGTGCTCCTGCAGCTTCCAACGTCTCATCGAAAAGACATCGATTTGATCAACACCCTACTCCTGGCACTCTACTTTCCAAGAGCCATCTTGATGAGCCCCCCACTCCGTGCCCCGCGACAGACCAAACCCAATCAAGAAGACGATCTCTCTCCAATACGCAAACCACAACTGCTACAAACACCCGTGCTGTTTCAGCAGCCACCAACACAGCAGCTACCACGGCAACAAATCCCACAAGCCAGTCATTCTTCTTTCCGGGCGTCCCAGGGGAAAACTCTGACGGTTCCGGTCTTACCCTCACTAATGGTCTTCCAAACTTTTCTCAGGCCGGCAAAGCACATGATCGGCATGCGCTGAAGGCTTCCTTATACAATGCAAACTATGGCCCAGTCGACTCAATTATTGTACCTGACGATGAAGAGGATATTTACCAATTGATTGACGCCCTGAAAAAGAGAGTCCTACGTTCCGAGTCGCAGAATGAGACCTTTGAAGGTCAAATCAAAACCCAACAACAGCAGATTGAGCTTTTACAAACCCAACTAGCGCAGACGAAGGAATCAAAAGAGGATTTGGAGAAGAAGCACAAAGAGTCGGAACTGAATGCAGCAGCTATCCAAGCACTTAATGTGGACCTTGAACGAGAGCTCACAATGACCATGAAACACGTAGCTTCACTTGAAAAGGAGAACCAGTATATGGCTCAAATAGAGCAGCAATACCAACAAGCGACACAGGACAATAAAAGTTTGAAGCGTCAGAATAGCGACCTCGTTCAGAAGGAAAGTCAGTTCGTTATCGAAATCGAACAGTATCACCAACAATCAACTGTTCTGCGTCGTCAAAACAGCGACCTTGTTCAGAAGTTCAATAGGATCAAGGAAGAAAACGAAGAGCTTCTCCAAAAGCAGGAACCAAATTACAATTCCGCCAAGGGATCAAATCAGAATCTTCGACAAGCCCTTCAGGAAATCAACTCAAAGAATTCTGCGGTTGAGAGGACCCCGGTCATTGTGGTTGAAGACCCAAGTAATGATTTTGACGTGTCAACAAAAGTTAAACAACAAAATGCAAATGCTCCAAATGCTCGTTTAGAACTACCTTCTCGACAGAAAGATGTCACCCACCACACCAATATTTCGACCTCCCGTCAAAATAACGTTTCTCGACACATGGAAGTCACTCACCACACCAATATTACGCGCAATATATCCCGCCACTCTACGCAAATGACTGGATTATCGATGGGTGACTTTAGTGACCAACCTACAGTTAGTAGCAGAATTAACATTCCACAGCCACCTGCCAATGGAACTGGAAGTGGACAGGCCGACGCCACAGAAGATGTTGAGATTACGGGATCTGCGTTCATTCTTGACGACATCAAGAATAGCTACGAGGAAGAAGCCACAGTCCGACCTTCGGAGCCTCCCTTTGATGCTTTGCAGAGACTGAGGAATAATGCGAAATTAAGGCTTGAAGCCTTAGTGAAGGAACATAATAAGTTGTTTGATTCTTACTCTAATCTTGATCCTTCGATGCAGAGGAGAAATCATCGACGTCATGAGGAGGATTTGAAGAAGATTACATCCAGGATCCAGGAGGTGAAGGAGGAATTGTACTCGCTGAAGGATGTCAAATATGGGGTGAAAGCCTAAGTCGAGTCAAGACAGTGGGACTTGTACTGTTGAATTGCGCTCGTGGCGTTTTTAAGGCTGCATTGATGTTTGAAGAGACGAATCTTGGGATAGAGTTTTGATCTGGATATCGCTTTGCCAGACAGAAAAGTCGGATTTTCGTTAGCACCGAATCAAGTTTGGAGACGAGCGAGCTATGAAGGAGCCTTGATTTGGATATCGCGGCCCGATGGATAAAAATAATGGATTACAGGGAGCATCATTATTGCACCAGCGAGCTTTTCCGGTGGTTTTAGTGTCCGAAGGCATGAATTTGAGATGGGCGTTTGCGATTGGATTTGTTCTTTTTTTCTGATGCGCGGCTTGGCTGCATTTGTAGGGAGTATTGAGACACCAGAGCTGTTCTTTTTGCTTGTTTTAGGGGGTGTTTTTGGTGTTGGTTTTAGGGGGCGTTCTGGGGTTTCTTTTCCTTCACCATTACATTAGCTCTTGTTGATGGACAGAGGGAGGCACGTTTGTGCTCCTAAAATGAAGATTTTTCAAAATGCTTCTCTGTTGACTGTCCTCGCCAATTGTAGATTACCTGTGGAATCTTGCTGTTTTTCCCGGCTCGTAGTGGATAGAAGAAGCAGGTAGGTTTCGCAGCTACCTGACTGCCTTGATCGAGTTCTAGCCATGTTGTGTCCTTGGGTAATTTGACCTAGAAAGATGAACGATGATCTCCAATTATCCCAATTTTTCTTCTCCTAGAATAATAATCTAGATGCATAAGTATCTGCAACAAACTAATGCGCGATTATGGTTGGTGGAAGCAAAGAAGAAATACCACAGGGATGATTAGCCAACCAACCACTTTAAGAGCTAGGGACTAACTTGCATACGTGTGCATAATTTGTTGCATGTCGCGTTGGTAGTTGTGGTAGCTCAGCTACTAATACTCTATGGGAAAATGAGTAATTAATATTTAAGCTGGGAGGTGAGCTTATACAACGTATAATTTTATACGACGTGATGTTTCTATATCTAATTCCTCCCAAACTTTCGCGAATCATTGCATGACCTCTCAAAATGATGGCGGCAGTTATTCGTCGTGGGTGTGGTAACAATAGGGACTCGGAAACAACCTTAATAGGTAACAATCAGAAATTCAGAGAGGTAACTTAGTAAAACTCCTTCGAATTCGTGATTCGTGATTTTCGTACACAATGACTCATGACATGGATGGCGTAGACATAATGTAATTTTACTTTTCTCGCTTCCTTCTGGCTTGGGTTGTTCCTTCCAATGCGACCTCATCTGGAATCCCTCGTGCATATTTGTTGTGTTTGAAGTAGGTAAACAACTTCTAGTATGGGTCGTTGTTATTTCTTTTAAGTCATGAAGTTTGACTACCCAAATTACCTCTCTAGAATGCGTGTCGCTTGAATGAACGGAGACACTGAAATTTATACGAGGTATAGCATCGAGAAACTAATTATTTCTTGTTCATTTCCTAAATTTTGGCTTATTTCAGTCCCCTACTCCTATTTGTTGGAAAGCAAAGTCTTTGTATTATTAGATCGCGAGGGTTTAGTAAAGGATCCGTAGCATGGCATAGAAATGTGCCGCAATGCTCTTCCCTCTTCTCTTGGTACTGCCACTGAACTTGACGTGAATGGAGACGCCATAGGTTATCTAGGTTTAAACCTGTTGCCTGTGTTGTTTCGGGAAAATGGGAAATGAAAAGATACTTAGGTACAAGTTTGAAGTTAGAATTAAGGATTAAGAATTTAGTTAGAGGAGAGTATCATTGTTGTATGTATACTTGTGATCTTCTGGAAGGAGTGGGGGTAAGTTAAAAGTAAAAATGACTTTTGGGAATGAGTGATTGATTTGTTTATGATCATGACCTTTACTATTTGAAGATTCCGAATATTTAGGGTGGTCACCTTTTATTACCTTAGGTAACAGGCATGAAACCACCCCAGTGTTCAAAAGTCACTTCTTAACAAGAAAACGAAACATCACTTCTCTACTTTTCATATCACACTCAAAGCAAGAAGAACCATAAGTATACCAATGTAACAACATCCATTGGACTTTCACTCTTGTACAGATATCTAATCTTTGTAGCTATCCTGAGCCCCTATTCACCCTTTTCACACCTTCAAAAAATGCCAAGAACGCCGTCGCAATGATTTCCTCAAGGAGACGAGTAGGATACAATCCCACCATCTCACTCTCGATTCCACCCCAAGAACCAATCCAACCGCGCTGAGCCGGACCAGCTAAAAAGGAACAAAACAAAAAAAAGCAGACAACGCCATCCGTCACCCCTATACAAAAGTTTTTGTCGTTTGGAAGAATGTAATGTTGTTGACGAGAAAGAGAGAAGAAGATGATGATGAAATGATAGGGAATTCATAAAGTAGCTAGACTATATTCATAGTCTGGCATATCCGGTACCAGCAGGTCTGGTGTAGTTTCCAGAAGAAGCATATCCCATGGCCTTGAGTGTACCGGTGGCATTGGCAGCCATGGTGTAGACTTGTCCGTCCATGGTGATCTTAGCTCCGGCCTTGAACGCAAGACCCTCGACTGGGAGGGATCCGGCGGAGGTGATTTGTGGTGCGCAAGGGCAGATGGTTCCAGAGCTTCCACCGAGAGTTGGGGTAGCGAGGACGTTGGTCACTTGGGTTCCTGGCGCGGTTTGGGTGGCTGGAATGGTAGTGGTGATGGTCACTGGGGTGCCGGTTCGGGTGAGGATGGTTGTGGCGGTGGTTGGGACTCCGTTTGGACCGGTGAGGATGGTCTGGATGGTTTGAACCGATGCTGGAGGAGTGACCACTGAAGTAACGGTCTGAACATTGGTATTTGTTGCAGTGCGGATGGAAGTGATGGTTGTTGGGGATCCGCCTGGTGGTGTGATGACAGTGACAATGGTTTCTTGAGAGCCTGCAGGGGCTGTGGAACCGGCACCGCTGTTTTGAGAGACTGAGGTTCCGGAAGGAACTGGCAAAGTGACAATTGAAGTGATAGTTACGGGTTGCCCTCCTGAAGCAGGGGTGGAGACTGAGAGGGAGGTGGAAACAATTCCGACTTGACCGCTTGGGAGTCCAGTGCTTGTTGGTGCTGGAAGAGTAAGAATGGAAGTAATTGTCGTTGCTGGGCCGCCTGCAATTGGAGTTGATACGAAAACTGAGGTTGAAACAACACCGACTTGACCATTTGGCAGAGTAACGCTGGCACCACTGTTTGCGGAGACGGATGTGCTAGCTGGTGGAGCAGTGATATACGAGGTTTTTGTCACTGGTGAGCCTCCATTTAGAGGGGTGCTGACAATCAAACTTGTTGAAACAATGCTTGCGGTAGGTTGGACTTCAGTGACAGGGCAAACGGTTGTGTACAAAGCCTGTAAGAAATCAGTATTGGCGTTCAGGGAAAATAAGAAGGGCAAGTTTGCTTACAATTGTCTCGGTCTTGACAGCGCCAACAGGGCAGTTAGTAATAGAAGCTGCGCAGCTAGTGATTGTGTGGACCTGGGTTGCATAAACCGTTGATGTGGTGAAAGGAGTTCCTCCAGTGATGGTTGATGGTCCGGTGCCGTTGGAGTAAGGGCCAGCAGGGAGGGAAGTCACAGGGGGAGAGACTCCAGATCCAGAGGGAACGAAGACTGGGAGAGAAGTGGTTGGCTTGGTGCTGACAATGGGTGTGCCAACCAAGGTGGTGTTTGGGAACAGACCAGGAACCGAAGAAGTGACTGGCTTTTGTCCAACCGATGGAACGAAGACACCAGTAGAAATCAAGCTTGGCTTGCTAGTGACCGTGGCACCGGAGTTCTGAGAAACGGAGGTAGCTGACGCTGGAACAGTAGTGTTGCTGAAAATACCAGATGATGTGGAGTTCACTGGGGTGGAGATTCCAGTGGGGATCAAGCTTGGCTTAGTAGTGGCAGGAGCCGAGGTGGAAGAAGCAGGGAGAGTGGTGTTTGTGAAAGTTCCAACAACTGAAGTGCTGTTTGATGGGGTGGAAATTCCAGTTGAGATCAAAGTTGGCTTGCTAGTGGCTGAGATTGAGCTTGAAGAGATAACCGAAGTTGCATTCAATAGTCCAGTAGACGTGGTGGGGACCAAGCTCGAGCTGCTGCCAGTGACGCCTGCGTTCTGAGAGACGCTGGTAGATGATATGCCGGCAGATGTGCTGTTGCGTGGTGTTCCGGTGGAAACTGGGATAGGCTTCAAGAGGTGTTAGTAGTTTCCTTTTCCCAACTAATTCTATCAACTTACAACAACGGTTTGGGTGCTGGTAGCCCAAACTGTGCTATCTCCAGTCTGGGTAACTGGGCAAGTTGTTGTGAAGACGGTTGTCTTGGTCACAATAGATCCATTTGTGCAATCAGGGTTGTCTTTACACGAGGTAACGGTTGAGGTATATAGCGAAGTGACTGCCGAAGTTGTCATCGGGATTGAGCTAGTAAGAGTTCCAACGGCCGAACTAGAGCTCTTTGTTGAGGTCGAGACATCCGTTGTATGTGCCTCCGAAACAATAGCTACACAATTAGCATTTTATATCGGCTATTCGGGAGGTGGAGATGACTTACTTGCTGTTGCTGAACCTTGCTCGTTGGTCAGGGTGAGGTATTTTGGGATTGTGCGTGTAACAAGCAATGCCGACGTGAGAACCTCATATTCATAAGATGTCATCACCGACGCGGAAGCTGCTACCTCTCCCTGTACAGTACCAGCCGCTGCCAAAGCTAACGACCAAAGATAGGCTCCCTTCATTTTGAAAGAGTGTGAGTGTTGTTCTGTTTTTGAAGTGAAAGTTTCCAAATGACACGATCAACGAGTGAGTGGATGAAGGAAAGTCGGCCTGGCGAAGCTTTCTGATAAAGACAGTGGAAAAAAGAGTGTAAAAGACTGGAAAGACTGGAAAGACAGTAAGAGACAGTAAGAGACAGTGAAATGCACAATGAGGATGGAGAAGAAGAATGATTGTTGGTTCCCTCGCGTAGTCTTATAACCAACTGGAATGAACTCGGCTTAGAGTCACTGGGATAGGAGCCAGAGGAAGCGGGGCATGGATCCGGAGAACGAGTGGTTATTTTGAAACCATCAACGTCAAGATCAGATGAAGGAGATCCCAAGCCCGCACCTAGACACCCTGCAGCGGATCATGGTCCCAGCACCAGAAATGAGAAAGGATTTTAGGTTTGGCTGCATCGTGAGGCTTCTCATTCTTCCCAGCCGAGGAAGTTCCCCAGTTGGCATGGTTGAGGTAAGGGTTTGGATCCTCAACGGATGGGCCAATGGCGAGAGTTGTTTCGAGGAGAGGACTCACGACGAGCCAATCCTTTCACGGCACGACGAAAAACAATCTCCCTCAGGATGATTGAGTTGACGATAAATGGGGAATTATGGAACGAGTGCGTACTTGCATATTCTTTAGCGAGCGACGTGGAAAAGTGCGGACGCGTGGATCTCTGGATCTCAGGGAGGGGAGGGGATGAAACTTTCTACCCCTCGCGACCTCTCCTTGATTGGTGTGATGAGAGGAAACATAACAGGATAACCTCCACACAAGCTTTGATTAATCTTTAAAAAGTTATGCAAACACCAACGAACCGCAAAAAGAAGAGAAGACAGAAGTAAAAAAACACAAAAGGCAAAAGAATCGTTCTTGTTGTTGCTTACGCGGGAAGATTAGAGGTGTTTCGGGATTGCGGCGTTGGGGCTGGGCCACGACCACGACCATTCGAGATGCCGAGGACAATGAGGCTCAGCTGTAGGCTTGTACGTACTTCGTACCGTGGCTATTTCGAATCTATTTTGTAAGTAGCTCGCAGATTAGATCCATCGAGGGCATTCGCAGGATGACAAAGAGTCGCTCCAGGAGAGGCTATGGGAAGGTACGAGAGGCTCTAGAAATCAAAATGTACGAGACGTCCCCTCATATTGGAGTGCTGGCCAGGCAATGGACTCTAGACTGCACGGTCTGGAGGATTGAGAGGATCCCAATCAATTTTCCAATTCCCCATCTTTCCTCGAGCCAGCGGAAAATATAATCTGCGTTAAGAATGAAGAGTGTATCAGGAGGCAGAGGATGAACCTTAGATACGGTAAGGAAGTTCAACATGATTCCCCCACGACCGACTTCTCCTCTCTCAACCTTCAAAGACAAACTCAAACAAGACGAACTCGAACAACAAGCGAGAAGGTGACGAACAGGAAGTGATAGTGTGGATACATTCGTCGCCACCAAGCTTGGCCAGTCCAGTTAAGCGATTCAAGAATTTGTGTGTGGTTCATGGTGAGTTATGGTTCAGGGTCGGGCCCACGGATCTGTTCTGGGAGGTTTGTTTCCCCGTTTCATGCCTCAGCCCTTCTTTTTCATCTGATGTTGACGGCCATCGGAGAACAATCTCTCCGTTTCCACTCCTGTTCTCCTGTTGGCTCATCGGAGTGTTTATCTGTTTCGTTTATCCAGTCCGGTGGTGACGACGACGACGAGGAAGTTTTACGAATCGTCTTTCGTTCGCGGTGATAGGGGGCCAAATGCATCGAGGATGACCCTGAAAGAATCAGCCCTGCCTGCAATCTGGAGAGATTGACAGCGGGGAGCGAAGACTTTGGACGAAACTCTGTCCGCGCTGGGAAGAGTCGGAAACAAATCGAGTCTTCCTTTTGGTGGTGTGGAAAAGAGCAGTCCACCCCCTTATCCACCCCCATAAAGATCATGCTAACTTCGGAAATGAGCCAAAAGATCCCATCAGGCGGGTGGACTGTGGTGTGGACGATCTCCGGTGATCTTCTCTGCCAAGTCGGGGCTCGCACACCACCGTTGTGAATAACCTCACTTGAAACTTTCAAGCCAACGTCACCTCTTACTTTTTTATCTCCGTTTCCTATGCACAGCTTCTTTCTGCCTTTTCTCGTTGTTTTCAAACCGCAAATTATATAACCCTCACAGAAGACATACAATGTCCATTTTGCTGGTATCTCAGTTAATGAATGGTATGGAAGACTCGCGAAATACCCCCATACAGAAAAGAAGTTGTATTTTTGTTTGAGATGACTACTCAGGAATACTGAGGATCCTGGGATAACGGGAGCCCTGATTTTGTTGCTTTCACAAGTTCGGTAGTTATCTCTCAGCTGCCCACACCCGGTGTTTCGTTACTCGAGTATATCTCGTATAATTGCAGGTATTGCTCCAGAAATCTAGAAGAACAACGAAAGTAGCTTCGAGCAACGCTTTCAATTCTGCTAAACAGCTTCGGATGATTAAGATAACTGCTCACTTCTCTTACCTCAATTTAGGTGAGGATGCTTCTTTCTTCCATCTTATCTTGGACGACGATCTTAAGCTAATTCTCTTAGTGTAGTGCTAAAGTACATGTAGTGCTTGTGCCATCAGCCGCACTAGATGAGAAGCCTGCATGAATTAACGGTTTGCGCCTAACGTTTGTTTATTTCCAGTTACTACAACCTGAAATGAAGCACAAAGAAGCATTTTATAACACACACATTTCTAGAATTCATTTATTGGGATTTGTTGTTCTTTTGTTCTCCCAGTGCCCACTCGAATCAAGTCATGTCCATTCCCTGATTTTATTCTCTGGCTAAGTTACTAGCAAATTCCCGAGTTGAGATAGCTTATCTAGACGTCGTACCTAGTGGCACTAAAACGTTGCGCCAACGGCTTAGGTATGAGTCCATCACAGTAGTATTAACTCGTCATTTTCCCTTTTCTCATACCTATCCCAAGATGTTTGTGCTTCTCTGTCCATCAAATCTCTAAATGCCTCCAAATGAGTGAACGGCCACGAAAATGGCACTCACGCATCGAATCAAGTCGCTCTTTAAAACTCAACCACAGACATCTCAACAAACCACAAACTCCGACTTACCAAGTCCCGAAACCGAACCCAAAAATCTGGTTCCCACGAACAATGCGGTGCGAGGAAATGGGGCGGTTGACGTGGAGCTGGCTACAGCGGGAGAATTAACATTCGAGGAAGACACCCAAGGAGGAATGGGACGGCATCTTGGATTATGGAGTACCACGTCTCTAATGTATGTCCCTTCCCCTTCATTTCCCCACAATACCAATCACATTTTCACTCCCCAAATATTTTCCCAAATCTAAACCAAACCAGGTCCTAACCTCCCAAAAAGTCTAGGTCGTATAATCGGCACCGGAATTTTCTCCACCCCTAGTTCAATAACAAACTCAGTCGGTTCCGTAGGAGCAGCTCTCATACTCTGGGTCCTCGGCGCCCTCGTCGCCTTCTGCGGCCTCTTCGTCTGGCTCGAATTCGGCTGCATGTTCCCACGCTCGGGCGGCGAAAAAGTCTACCTCGAAGCCGTATACAAGAAACCCAAACTCCTCATCACCATCATATTTTCCACCCAAGCAGTAGTGCTAGGATTCACAGCCGCAGGATGTCTCATCTTCGCCTCCAATATGCGTGTGGCCGCAGGAGCGACACTTTCAGATTGGGAGGAGAGAGGAATTGCTATAGGAGTTATTACTTTTGTGACGCTTCTGCATACTTTTACTCCCAAGGTTGGCGTGGCTATTCAGGATGCTTTGAGTACGTCGAAGATGATGATTTTGTGTTTTATCGTTGTTAGTGGGTTTGTCGTGCTGGGGGGTGGGATCAAGAGTATTCCCGATCCAGGAGCGAGTTTTCGGGATCCGTTCAAGGGGAGTGTGCATAACAGTGGTGTTTATGCCACGGCGCTGTTTAAGGTCATGAATTCCTTTTCGGGCTGGAATAATGCGGCGTATGTTTTGAATGAGGTTAAGAAACCGGTTAGGACTTTGAAGATTGCGGGACCGCTGGGGTTAGGAATTTGTACCGTGTTGTATTTGCTCGCTAATGTTGCTGTGAGTTCTCCCCAACCTTTGAAATTGATGAATGAAGATTCTACTTTCCTCTCACTCTCCCTATATCTCAAATCCGCAATTTCTTTCACTAACCAGAAACCAGTACTTCGCAGCAGCAACCCCCGAGGAGATTTCCAAATCCGGTACAACAGTCGCAGCCTACTTCTTCGGTCGAGTATTCGGTTCCATCGCCAAAAGAATCCTATCCGTCTTCGTCGCGATATCAGCATTCGGAAACGTCCTCTCAGTAACCTACGCCCAATCCCGAGTAAACCAAGAACTAGCAAAAGAAGGCGTCATCCCCTGGGGAAAATTCTGGGCAAGCAGTTGGCCCAGCGGCTCACCAAGTGCAGGCCTACTCCTCCACTTCATCCCAAGTTTCATAGTCATCGTCGCCATTCCACGAGGTGATGCATACGTGCGTCTCCCCCTTCAAGACCTTTCAAATTCCTCGCTAACTCAAAACCCAGAATTTCATCATAGACGTAGAAGGCTACCCCACCGCAATCCTCAACACACTCGTCGTCATCGGTCTCCTCCTCTACCGCTATCTCCCCGCATATAAACTCGGTTCTCCCGCTCGACCATTCACGTGTCCGCTCCCTGTTGCACTTTTCTTCCTTGTTTCTCAGGTTTTTTTGATGGTTGATCCTTTTATTAGACCGCCTGGGGGGAAGGGGGATACTAGTTTGCCGTATTGGCTTTATCCTGTTGTGGGGATTGCGGTGTTGGGTTCTGGGGTGGGGTATTGGGTTTTGTGGAGGGTTGTTGGACCGTGGTGGGGGGGCTTTGAGTGGGTGGAGAAGAGGGAGGTTTTAAGGGATGGGACGGTTGTTAGGGTGTGGGTGAAGGAGAAGGGGATGTAGAGGGGTGGGAGTTGATGGAGTTCTTTTGGTTAGAGAATTCTTACGGGGTGGTAGTGGAATCTAAATTGCAAAATTCCGAATGGTCGTGTGTTCTCATTTTATGTCTGGATATTTGATATTCTGCATCATCTAAATATTCCATCTCGATATGTTCAAAAGAGCCATGTTTATTGAGCAAATCATTGAACCTCAAAATCACCCTCCCATACCTAACTCCCCATCCCATCACCCAAAATAAAAACATAAAACTCCTCATCCCTAAACTTCCCCCAAATCTCCTCCAAAACAAACACAAAGAAGCTACTAGGGTCTCCCAGAAACGCAGAGCTCAGCCACTCTCCAGACTGAGCGGGGAACCTTAGAAATCGAGGAACGAACTACGTGAATAAAGAGACGAAAAGGAGAGTTAATAGTGAGCATGCAGCGCACTAAAGCGGATTTGTTAGCTTTTTCCTTCCCAATCTCAGAATATCAAAAAAAAGGCAAATCTAAAATCAAGAGTAGAAACGCTCCTGTATCAACAACTATAATTCAACAGGCGAAAACTTCCAACTATTCGACAACAAAAAAAAAATCACCAGCAAACACCAAGTACCAGTATCCCCCCACCAATACACCACAACATATTTCCCAGAAATCAATGAAACTATACAACCCCACAATAATACAAGTCCTTCCATCCTTGACATTATATAAAATAACAACTTATCTCTTCCATTCCATCCTTCCCCAAATCCACTCTATCATGCTTGGTTGGAGAGGTTTTCGTCTCAATTACGAAGGCAGAAGTTACCTAAGGATAATTTCTTAAATACAAGTAGCAAAATATCTCTGGTTTTCTTGTGTAGTCTAAGTTTTTAGTTATACACCGCGGGATGGAATGAAAGATGTACCCAAGACAGAGCTCTTAATCTGCGATAAAGGAATAAGGTCGTATCTATACTGAAGTTGGATATCATAATAAATTCCACAGGTCCACCTAAAGAGCCAATAAAATATAACTTCCCCATCTACTAATTCACTAAACATACCTCGGAAACGTCACTCCACCAGTCTTCTTTCACGCGTCTTGATATCCCCAAGAACGATGGCCATATATGTGAAAGAGTAGAGTTCTTTAGCAAGTAAATCTACTACTATGTACCATCTAATTTTTCAGACCCCACGTGTACCTATTCCATGGTATCAAAAATAATTTTCCTGCAAATGCTTTTCATTCCCTACGAAGCAGGCACCGCTCCAATAGCCTCCTGCGACTTCTCCACCGCAACTTCCGCCGGCTTTTCCGTTTCCGACAAGACCTTTTCTTCCGGCTTACTCTCTTCTACCTTCTTCGCCGCCTCCACTGGAGTTTTCTCTTCCTCGACCTTCTTCTCGGGCTCGGAAGTGGTTGCTTCAGCCACGCTCTCCTTCTCGCCTCTGATACCACCGACTACTTTCAATCCTGCTGCCTCCTTGACAAGTTCCTCTAGATTCGACTTTCTTAGGATTCTCTTCCGTACTTCGGGTACGAGGTCGGCGATGTTGACAAGAACACCGTCCTTCTCTGGGTGGCCGTCTCGCAGTCCCATCTCCTTGATCTTGACCTTACCAGCCTTCATCTCGTCCTCCCCGATGACAATAGCCAGAGGAGTTCCGTTCTTGTCTGCTGCAGCGAATTGATTAGGGAGCTTGGGCTTGACTTTGTAAAGGAATTCCGTCTGAGAGAAGAGTTAGTATATGAAAAAACAAACACAGGATGTAAAAGAGAATTACCTTGATTCCTGCGTCCCATAACTTGGTGCATATCGACAAACGCTCTTTCAAGAGACCAGTGAAACCTTTGCCTCCAAATGCCATAACATAAACGTCGGTCTCGTTATTTCGGACGGCCTCGGCGTTCTTGTCTGCTGCCATTCTTGCCTTCGTGACTGAGAAAATTCTATCGACACCAAATGAAATACCAACACAAGGAATCTTGGTCTTGCCGGAAAACATTCCCACGAGCTCATCATATCGTCCGCCTGCTGCCACACTTCCTACACCCACACTTGGATCCGATGACCGATCCTCGTCAAAATCAACAACACCCTTTCCACCTGAAGGCTTCTTTGATTTAGATTTGGATGCAGGAACAACAGTTGCCAATGGTCCCGAACCTGGTGCAGACCCTTCCGTGACAATCTCGTAGATAACCCCAGTATAGTAGTCGAGTCCACGCGCCAGACTCAAATCGAATGAGACGTTTTCTAAAGCATCGAAAGCATCCAGGTATGTAAATAACAATTCCATGTCTGCCAGTCCAGCCTTCATCGATTCGTTCGCCATAAGAACTGGATCTGCCTGTAATTTGGTCAAGAGATCCCCTTGGCCCTTTTGTACAACATATTCTCCAATCTTGTCTGCAACAGCACCATCAAGTCCCTTTTCCTCAGTCATCTCTTTGCGTACCTCCTCCCAAGGTGATTTATCCAGCTTGTCAACCGCAGACGAGATCGTTCGGATCTTGTCCGTTGGAACACCGCAGACCTCGAATATTCCGTCTAGAATCTTTCGGTGGTTGAGCTTAATCGTATATCGTCCCTTCCATCCCAGACCCTCAAACACCTCTGTAATAATCCTAACAATCTCGGCATCTGGAAGCATAGGGTCATAGACACCCGCAATATCGAAATCGCATTGGTAGAACTCCCGCATACGCCCTTTAGTCATGGCAGGTTGATCCCGTCTGTAGACCTTTGCAATGTGGTATCGTTTGATCGATTGGCAATCTCGATTCATGGCTAGCCATCTTGCAAACGGGACTGTGAGATCATATCGTAACGAGCAGATCTCTCCTCCCTGATCCGCGAGGTCGTAGATGAGTTTACTGTCTTCGCCATATTTTCCTGAGAGGATATCTTTTAATTCGAAGACTGGTGTATCGATTGTGACGGCGCCGTGGCGTTTGAATACATCGGTGATGGTAGAGAAGATCTTGTCTCTAATGACCATGTCCTTTCCCTCCCCTATCATTTCGTTAGCTGTGGACGGCGTAAGAAAAAGTAATTGCAGCCAACATACAATCCTTCGTCCCCTTGGGAGTCTTCAACTCGAACTTTTGGCCCTTGTTGGGAGCCATATCGTTCTGATTTACCACGAACCCCGCAACTGTTCGTGATAATCTTGCACAGGTTGAGAATGAAGCCTTGGTTGGCGTGCGCAGTCGTTGGGTGTTTGGGCTGCGTGGTATTCGTGGTATTCGTCGTGATCTCGCAGATCGGAAGAATTGTATTGTGACAGACTGCATAGGTTAACTTTTGGAGGGGCAGCCGATGTGGGATAGAGAGTGGAATTTCTGAGTCATTGGTTGGGGGGCAGCAGCAGCCCTACAACATCGCAAGGCTGGGGCAGGCTGGACCAGGCTGGTGCTCTCTACGCGAAGCTTCCCCTAGTCAGTGCTCATCAACCCCTACCACCATAGGTTCACCCACCAGACAATCAACAACCGCATGTAGAGCTTCAACATGGCTCCTTATACTGGGTTTGATACCGACCAGATTAAGGAGAAGGCGAGGAAAGATCTGCTGTACTTGTTAGAGGGCGTAAGTAAGGACTCCCGATGCGCGCGACCAGTCTCTCCGCCCCAGCTAACCTCTCTACCTCCCAGGTTCGCGGAAAGAAGAACCTCGTCATTGAACGAGGATTAGCTGGTCCCGTTTCGCTATTCGTGAAAGTCTCGACCTTACGGGATTACGGAGTGGACAAGATATTCTTTCTGGAGGACGGGAACGCAGATGTCAGTCAACAGAATGTAGTCTTCATCGCCCGAGGAGAGTGTGCGAAGCATGCCCAAACGATTGCCGGTACGTCTTAGAGGCTCTCTCATATTATATTCACGAAATTCAAAAACTCTATGGGCTCTTAGACAGAAGATGCAGATGTATTGCCTCCACTCTGCGTATTCTGGGTTGAGCCCAAAATGGATGGTTCGGCATGGATTAATAGTATCTCTTTCATCGTACTCCATATGCTTGTGATACTGCCATTACATGCTGACATTCCCAGACCATATCAAACGGATGCAACGAGAGACCCAGACGGGGCATGAGTTTTCAATCTTCTGGGTGCCTCGGCGGACACTGGTATCCGAGAAGATACTCGAAGAGGCCGGAGTCTTGGGTGATACCAATATTGCCGAATTTCCCCTCTACTTTCTACCATTGGAGAAAGATCTCCTCTCTTTGGAATTAGAGGAGTCCTTTACAGATCTGTACCTTTCAAAGGACCCTACACCGATATACATATTGGCACGTGCGTTGATGCTCATTCAACAAAAGCATGGACTTTTCCCGCGAATGACAGGAAAGGGTGATAATGCGAAAAGACTGGCAGACCTGCTCGCTAGAATGCGACAGGAGCTGACTGCGGGAGAGGATTCCAATGACAGCAACAAATTGGGTCTCACGCCAAGTACCAACATGGAAAGTTTAATTGTCATTGACCGTGAAGTCGACTACGCTACGCCGCTTCTCACCCAATTGACCTACGAAGGACTAATTGACGAGACTGTTGGAATCTCAAACAATAAAGCTGAGGTAGATTCTTCAATTGTTGGTGCCGCGCCACAACCAGCGGCTGGGACTTCAAGAGGAGCAGTAGGAGCAGCGCCCGTACAAGGAAAGAAGAGACAGATTGCTCTGGATTCATCCGACAAGCTTTATCATCAGTTAAGAGACACAAATTTTGCCATTGTTGGTAATCTGTTGAATAAAGTTGCCAGGAGACTGAAAGATGATTATGAAAGTCGACATTCTACTCAAACCACGGCAGAGTTACGAGATTTTGTTACCAAACTCCCTGGTTATCAAGCCGAGCAATCGAGTTTGAAGATTCATACTGGACTAGCTGAAGAAATTATGAGGCATACACGCACTGATCAGTTCACCAGACTCCTCGAGGTTCAACAGAACATCGCAGCAGGGGCAGATCCATCTTCACAGCACGACGCTATCGAAGAGCTGATTGCTCGAGATGCACCGCTTACTGAAGTTTTACGAATCCTATGCTTGGAATCGTGTATTTCCGGAGGCATCAAGCCAAGGGAACTCGAGACCTTCAAGAAGAATATATTGCAGGCGTATGGTTACCAACATATCCTCACCTTGGATGCCCTTGAGAAATTGCAACTCCTTCTATCACGCACATCTCCCATGGCGACCATGATCCCCATCGGAACTGCGGTTACTACCACTGGCACGAAAACAAATTACACCTACCTCCGCAAGGCACTCCGTCTAATCGTCGACGAAGTAAACGAACAAGATCCAAATGATATCGCTTATGTCTACAGTGGCTACGCACCTTTATCAATACGTTTAGTACAATGCATCTTACAAAAACAATACTTGACCTCCATCACTCGTGGCGGGAACGCACACAACGGTGCCGTCGGAACGGGCGGTGCATCACAGGGTTGGCGCGGATTCGAGGAAGCCATTAAACATGTGAGAGGCCAGACATTTGATGAAGTGCAGAAGGGCGAGGATAAAGCCGTGAAGGCGAGGGCCCTGCTTACTGGGAGTGGGGAGAAGAAGACTGTGTTCGTAGTTTTCTTGGGGGGAATTACTTTTACGGAGATTGCTGCGTTGAGATTTATTGCGAAGAAGGAAGAAGGTATTTATTTCTACTTCCCCTTCGCCCTTTTGGCCATAGTATTAATTGAAATAGCACGGAAACAAATTATCATTTGTACGACGTCGATAATTAGTGGGAATCGGATTATGGATGCGGCGATTGAGAAGGGGACCTTGGGGAGGAATAGTGCTCCTGCGGTGTGAGAGCTTGATACCCCTTCTGCCTAGTTTACCCTTTGATGTTGACGTGTTGATAATTGTAATATTATTTCCGAGGAAGTTTTCGTGGCGAGTTGGTGTGTTTTCTGCTGCTTACTTTCTTTTCTGGCTTTTTCTGGTCTACGAGGCACCGCGTAATGTGGTGGTGGTGGCAATCGCGAGTGTGATGTCGGACCTGAGGTTATTAGATGCTTCCTTCAACCTTCGAGCATGAATTCGCACGAGGCATTCCTTGGGCTGAGGCTGCTTCATTTGATTCTAAATTCGCCTTTTTATTTCATTCCCTTCACTTCGTCAAACTCGGTGTGTCTCCTCCTAGTCGACCGAGCTGAAAGTTTCGCAGCCTCGGTCAAAGTATGTCCAGGTTGGTTGGCGAAGCTGATCACTCTCGCCCGATACCTGGTATAAGAAAAACGATAGAACAGAATATAAATTGAAGTTTCACCAGCGCTAGAAGTATGCAGTATACTGCCTACTCGTGGGTTTGTCACATTCTTACATCTCCGAATTACACGCGCTTCACAGCCTACTTACTCAGCTCTGACTTGCCTGCCTAGGAGGAAGCCTTGGCTGGTGATCTGGTGAGTTAGTGGGTTACGAGGGCTGTGGTGGGATTGCGTTTGCCTTTTTTGTTAGGCTGTTGTTATGGGAGTTTTGAGGCTTTGAGATTTTGGGGTTTGGGGTTGGGGGTTGTCTGGTGTGTTGTCTTGAGGTTCTCTGGGGCGAAGGGTTGAGGCTGTGTAGTTAGTTAGTTTATGGTGAGAGGGTGATGATTATGGGCTGGAGTATAACGGATTATTGGGTGTTTGTTTCTGTTATGTGTTGGTTTTTTCGCTTTGTTTTGTGGCATTTGTGTAGATGAAAGGGTTGGTGATAGTTTGGAAGTTTCTTGGTTGGTTTTTCCTTGTAGACTTGTAATTTGTCATATGTGAAGATCATGTTTGGCGTTTGCTATAAGAGGTCGGTGTGGCACTAGTTTTTTTCATGAATTAATTCTGTCTCTAGCTTTTTTGAGACTGCTTCTTTATGGAGTAGATGATTTCTGGTTACAGGTAATTGTGAAGGCCCATGCATATCGCTTTGCAGAAATGGAAATAGATTTGGTTGAGCCTGATAAGCAATGAATAGTTCTGCGATTCGGGACAATAGCGTGTTTCACCAATGGTTTCTTTGCTGTTCACCAAGTCTTTTCAGGAAACGTAAGGTGGTTTGCTCAGTCGTTCCTTGAAATCTATGACGTCTAAGAAGTCTCTGGCTCTTTTTGCAGGAATGACATATTCGAATCTCCGGGATTTTTGCCATCCATTATAGGGAGAATTGGGAAAGTTCTGGGGTTTTAGCAGTCATCGTTCTATCATTTATTCAATCTTGAGATTTAGGATTGGTATAACTTACTAATTTGACTTTGAGTAACTACTACTCGCTTATCCACTTGGAAAATTATAGCCATCAATCGCGATCGGGTCGAAAGAAAGTTTTGGTATTGCTATTATTGTGAGAGCGTGCTAACATATGGACAGCCACAATTATCCCTGGGTACTTTGCCAGGAATCCACCTCAACAAAGATACTTATCGGGATAACGTCCTTCTTCTTGGGAGCACCAAATGGAGAAGGAAGATGAACTGATTTTGACAGGTCTAAATTTTCTTTGCTTGGTCTCCCAGCGCCCAGAAAAAAAATGGAAGCAGTGTTATCAAGCTTCTATTTGCTTCCCTATACAAGATAGATCGTTGTTCTGGCCTTTTGGGAAAATTGGAGAGTATTGTTCGAAATATCTAGGTTAATATCTGAAATTGTTCCGAGTATATGGGGCATTTACTGCGTCTCTTTTTGTCCACCGCGAGTCAATGTAAGAAGCTTTGAGCAGAGATATGGTTCATCGGCGTATTACTAGACCAAGCTCATCATGGTACTCATTGCTCCAAGATGGTGGATCACTTCTATATTTCCTCCCCAAATGCTCTTTATTTAGAGTTGGCGGCCCAGTTGATAAGAACAATTTCAAACTCTTTATTCAGTACGCATTTAAATTTGAGCTAAATTCCCGAAAACATCGAGTTTAAAGGATAAATGAAAATTTCTTCAACCAAACTCCCCCGAGCCAAACCTGGCATGTTTCCTGCTCTGCTATTTCCCATATATATATTCGGATCAAGACACGAAGTTGCAAGGCTATATAATTACGAGAGGAACCAGACAGGTACCTTTGAGAACCCAAAGCACTGTCTGCCATAGAGAGTATTAATCTCAACGTATTTTTGAAGAGTCTGAAATGCTCTCAATATAGCGACACCTTTTATCCACACCTTCTTGTATATGTCCCAGCATCCAGTATGAGCACACCATAGTATCCTTCCTTCTTTCAAACACTTCCGTAGCGGTCGCCCTCGCTTCCCCCAGTGCCTGAACACCCTGACCCAGTTTATGTAGATGGTTTGCTACAGCTTCTTTCTTGAAATTGTCATTGCTCAAATTACTGTTTTGAACTTCGGAAGAGAAGGATCGCAAATTCTTTCTCCACCTTGACAATATGTCTTTGGATTTGAGGTATTCGAATGGTCGGAGATCTTGCCATTTAGCTACCTGGATCGAGGTTCCGCAAATGAGTCTATCAAGCTCGTAGCAGGCTTGTAGTAAATGCCAGAGACTGAAAGCCGCAATGGAATGAGTCTGGAAGAAGAGACCAATTTTTAACTTTTTGGGCTCCTGTTCGCAACTGCGAACCTCGTCGTGGAGAGCTGAGAGATCAAGGCCGAATTCCTCACCCCTAAAGATCGGTCAGCATTTAGGAAAGAAAGTATCCCTAAATAAATTTACCATTTCGTGAATCGACACTGCCACTGGGGTGAGTATACGTCTCCTCCGTTGTATGGGGTTTCCTCAAACCAGTCGAAGACGGCTCGTTGTGTTGTAGCTAGTCTGAGGTGAGGATCCTCAGAATCAAAGACCCGTGAACGTCGTTTTTGAATTGGTTTTGGTTTGCTATTGAAGCTCACCTTTCGTATTGGAGAACGTCGTTGAGCTGAACGGGACATTTTTGTAATTGTACAAAGTAGGTAATGGTGGCAATTGAATAAAAAGGAGGGAACTTCTTATAAGAAAGACTAATTGATGGAACGAAAAGTTATAATTAAATGACTGTTTCAGAGAATCTTATATGGCCCCGATGCCCATTACTGTACAGCTGAGGATTCAGTCACAATGTTGTCGAGATTTCTTGAGGGATTTCGGTCAAACAGGCTGTTTTGCCGTTGTACTCAAGTTTCCAGGAGAGGTTGCTGTGGGGGTATCATTTGATTGGCATTTAGCCACCCTGCGCTCCTGCATGCAAGCTCAGCCTCCACAAGCTGAATCCGGATGACTTACATGAGAATAGACCGGGATCACTTCATTAATCAATAAATATACGTTTGGTCGGATTTCCGAATATTGAAAGGTGACCACGTTAGCCACCGCCCATATGTGCAACACTCCTCTGTAGCACACTATGCCTTGTTGATAACAGAACTATTGGGTGAAACTCTAGGCAAAGACCTAGACGAAGTTGTTCGACGGGGTAAACAAACTTCATGATTCGAATTGCAAGGATTTCGGCTCAGCCTCGTATTATTCCCCGGGCAACTCCATTATTTCGTTGCAAACATCCCTAAGTTTTCTGGGGGCGATTGTATGCGCTCGCTGGAGCTATCAATCCTATCCAGTATCATGTCTCAGTCATGTCATCTCAGTCATATCAGGTCGGGTAGCTAGAGTACCCCTCGCTTAGAACCCGTCCTTCATAGGTGGGTTGTTATCGTTGTGAGGATTTAGGTCGGATGCGGCCGTAATTTAACAATTCAAGTTGCTCTGTTGGAACCACATGCAAGCTTTAATGTGATTCATACAAACATATGATTTCGAAAGGTGATAATCAACATGACTCTAGCTACTGAGCCCCAAAAATTGCTCCAAAACCCAACGCCGACGAAGTAAGGGAAAGATCTAGATAACAACTTCCTACCGCAGCTCAAAGCATTCCGCATCCTCGTAAGGGTGTATCCAATCCTGCCCAGAAACAGCTTCGCCTTCCATCATGTTATGAATATAACACTCACCAACCATTTGGAAATAAGTACCGTCCTCATCCTTTATCTCCCTCAGAACAACGGGAACGCTGCATCCAAACAACACACATATAATATCTTTCTCGTTGGCCTGCGGGGGTAGGAGACCATACGTGTCCTTCCTTTCATTGAGATCAATCCGCACGAATTTTCGCTCCCACATAACTTCCTTCACGCGGGACAAATAGAGTTTAGCCATGCCGTTTGCTCTCGGCAAACCTATAACATCGTCCGGCCTAAGGTCTCCATTAGACCATAGATTGTTGAGACACTCCATGAATGCCCTCGGAAACCATGACGGAGGATTGGTCCCATCGAAGCCGCGATCGGCCACAAGAGTGCGCCAGAAGTCCTCAGGTACTCGAGGGATGTCGTGTGCCCACTCCTGGTACCTATTCCACCATTTTTGATCGAATTTTGCCATATCAAAGGCTTCATGAAATATCATTCCTTGAGGCGAGCGAGGAGCCAACTCCTTGATCCTTCCGATCCGAAGTCCTTTGACAAGGAGGCGACCATTGTACTTGTTTGGATGGCGATCCTTTTTCTTTTCCACTTCATGCTTCTTCCCTTGGCTGTCTGACCGCTTTTCTTCTTTCTGCTTCTTCTTCTCCTCCCGTTGCTTTTTCCGTTCCCGCTTCTCCTTCTTTCTCTGCTTCTTCCCCTTATGCCTCTTCTTATCCTCTTTTTCGTTGTTTTCCTCCTTTTCCTGCTGTGTGCTCTTGTCATCCTCGATCCGACCAAAATTAATCTCTGGCAAAAGGTCTAAAGTTGCGCTGTAGTTTCGTTGACCGGTACGAAGTGACGTCCCTACAAAGCTATCTCCTCCTATCCTACCACCGGCCCTCTGAGACGGAGAACCATGCGAAGATTTAGATATCAATGGAATCCATGTCGGTAACTCTTCTTCTTCCTCTTCTGCCTCTTTCTGTTTATCGGTTAATAATACCTTCTTCTTTCTTTCTTTCTCCCCACTTGGTGCCCAGTGTCTGAGGAGTATGTCCAGGGATTTCGATTCGCCAATACAGTATTCAATAAAATCGGTGTAAACATCAAGCAGACACTTCTTGTTTTTTTCGTAGATTGGTTGGAGCCTTTCGTCTAGATTTCTTTCGCCTGTTTCTTTCGACATGTGATGAGTATCCTTTGCGAGTGAGAGGACTGCAAATATCGTATCCCTAGGGTCTCCACTTTCAAAAGCTAGCAAACTCGATACTAGCATTTCCAGTGTCATCATCCGTTGTTGTATATCACCATTATCACTCCGGCGGAACAGGTTGTTGGTGAAGTCCACAAGCGCGTTGGCACCCAGGTTCTTCAAACCATCAAATGGAGAAATTTCTTGGATTGAGACCGCTCTCTCTGCGATCTTTCTAGATAATGCTGGGAGAATTCGGTCTTCGTTTTTGATAAAAACTGCTATCGAATCTGCGAAATCTGCAAATAACTGTCAGCCCGTCTTGGAATCAAAATAGGTGCCGATCTGCGGTATTGACTACCACTAAGCACTTGGCAAACTAAAATCACCATTTGTAATGTCTATTAAGTGCTAGGCAGGAAGTTGATTGACATCAGGGAGACAAAGGATTGAAGTGATAGAGACAAGTACCTTTCCAGCCCATTGTTTCACTCTATGAAAATTAGTATTTGCAGTTCAAAAGGGATTGGGATTCACTCACACCGTAAACAACCTCTGCATCACGAGCAAGCGCGAGTTCCTGTACAACCCAACGGCGACTAAACCACTTGTTGCGCATGAGGCTTATGATGTTGCAAGCATTTTCTACTAAGTCCTCTTTATCTTCCGCAAGGTCATCAAGTAGTGTGTCCAGACCGCTAAGGTTCAGAAGCTTTTTCAGGAATTTGAAGCAGGATTTGGCCGGAGGTTGCTTAGGATTCGTTCCATCCCCAAGATATATGCTCACTTTCTCGGCATGGATATACAACTCGTGCATCTTTTTCACTTGTTCGGTTCGTTCTGGTCCATAGTCTTGGTCAATGCATAAAGCATCAATCCACATGGTGACCGGCTCGTCCTCGTCTCTGAATCTTTTCAATGCCACATAGAGGTTCTGTCAATAAGTTAGTACCTCTAAAGAAGTAAGAAATAGTTCCTTCTACTTACCGATCTTACATACATCTTCCCCGTGTTACACCAGATCTTTTTTCTCATCATTCGGACAACAAACTTTGCTGTGGGATCTTCCAACTTCTTCAACTTCTTTTTATGGGATTTGTAAGTGGTCATGGTGATTTCGTGGATCGGTTCCCCTTCACCCCAAAAATATGATAGTGCCGTATATTTGTACGTCTTGGCAGTCCCGGATTTTGTGTTAGGTAGCGAGCTAGGGACCAGTCTACACTTGATAGGGTCTTCATCCTTCCCAGGCTCAATGATCAGGACGCGGATTTCCTCCCCATCAAGTTGCTTGAGCGGTGTATACACATACGTGTTTGGACGCCCTCCAAGCTCATTGAGAAGGTTGTTTTTGAGTTGCGCTAGTCGTTTCCTTGCCAACTCGGAAGCTTGGAATGAGTAAGAGGTGCCTTCTTCGAGAGAGGGTCTTTTTCGCGCGTCGCTCGTACGGTGTGTTCTCTTTCTTTTGAGTGGGTTGCCATTGCTCGCAAGCGATGAGGAAGAGTCGGAGGAGTCTGCCATTTCCACGTTGTTGATTGGAGAAGTGCTTTTTGAAAGGTTGGTCCAACACCTGGGATCTCGTTACCTCTTAAGAGAAATCCCTCTGGAGGTGGTGCATTTCAAAGCCATGCCTGCAACCCAGTGTGGCTTATTCCCCGATTTTCAATACTCATTTGCCGCTTCCAGCCACTTGAACATTTGAATATTCTGAACTTTTCAGCGCGCCAAAGTCAAGTAACACGGATGACACACTTATGGCAGCACTCTACAAAGCAATTGTCTAAAAATACCAGGAAAAGCATAGCATTGTAGACCTATTTCATTCAATGTTTTCGAACTGAGCGGCATTTTCAACACCCATGCAAAAGTGGCTGCAAGCTGAATCGCTGAAAAAAGCAAGTAGTGTAACGGGAAAACAGAGGGAACCCAAAATTTTGTAACATGAACAAACTACTCGAGTAGAGTAGAGTAGAGTAGCCCTGGAGAGCTTCAAAATTCTCAAAACAAAATCTATGATCATAATGAATGCCCTTTTTCCCCCATCAATAGGAAGCTTTGTCTATGATTTTGCCGGACAGGGAGGTATTGAAGAGACTGCTAGCACTGCAGCAGCGATTTCTGCATAATTGGATACAGATTGTGGACCAAATCCAGCACTCAGGTTGGCTGTAGCAGAGCCGCACGAGTTCGGTGAGGCCTCTTGGTGTGAGTGGAGACTGACAGAAAGAGGAAGAGGCTCACCCAGTTTGGTGTTGTTTAACGATCATTCCAGATTGTGGAAGCTGCGCCTCGAATGGATGTAACATACATATCAATGCCTTGAAAATTAGGTTACCGGATTAAAAGAGGGCTAGCCGAATCACAACCACAACAGGCGGAAAGGCTGCAATGTAACCACACTCAAGAAAGACAATAAAGCGGCGATAAATCATTCTAGAAACTATTCTAGAGGCTTATGGCAACCAGAGTCATGAATCCAGACTTTTCGATTTGGGATGTTAATTGTACCTACCTAGGCTCGCGAGGTTAATACTTAAGTTCCTCCAGAAAGACAGAGCCCTGTGACTTACTTCCGGTCACCTTTCCTACTTAGGCACCGCTTTTCCTATACGAACGTATGACGAGGCTCTCGGTCAACCCTATGTGGGTAGGATGCGGGGTAGGTATGGAGGCTGAGAGCTTTCCGAAGTTACTCGAGGCTTGGTGATGCACGAGAGTAAGAGATTTCAACGAATCGATCTTGCTGCCTTCTCTTGATGGTGGCAGGGCACGTTGTTATACTTTAAAATAAGCTTATTCACATACATAGGAATTTAAAAAGATGCGTCAGTTCTTGAGAAGGTTAGAAGGCTACCTAGGTATAGAAAAGACTGCGACTCCAAGCCTGCTGGCTCACCCGGGCGATGAGGATAACATCTGACGTGTGGCAAAATGATAGGCTTCTTAAAGTGCTCACCACAGGGCCGAAATTTCTGATGAAACGTTCCCCAACACTCTTACTCGAAACTGAGTTGCATTCTTCAGTCTGCATGTAATTGTACATCTCGTACAGGCAACCTATCGTGACCATATAAGACCTACAAACCTTTTGCGTAAGTCTGCATATCTAAGTTTACTCCTCACGCCTGAAATCTCCATCCCTTCATACCCGAATGCTTCAATTCTTTAATGGCTCCTATATCTGTAGCATCGATGCCTCTTCGCAGCCTCATGCACTGGAGCCCGTTTCGCCTCGATGCTTTGGGTCTCGTCACACTTATCGGCGCAGAGGAAGTGAACCAAGCAATAGGCCGACTCGTTGACAGCAAATACACGACATTCCTACCCTTACTCGGCCAATATTTAATATCCGGGAATCAGTTCACAACCGCGGTTCCCGGCTTCACTCTTTACAATGTCACCGACGCAATAACAACGACTAGTTTCGCTGGTTGGTTCAGTCGATGGTTGCGCTCTCAAGAACTCAAGTCAAGTACAACGGTATTCGAATGGACTGTTCTACCGAACGATCGACGACGCGAGAGAGGTGGAATATCACTCCTTATCGGTGGTTCGGTTCTCACTTCCATGCTCGCTTTAACCATCTTGATGGGCGACTGGTGGGGTGTTGCAAACTCGATAGCCTTGGTGGTTTCTGTTTTCGTTCGATGGTATCTTATCATGGAAAACAATATGGGCTTAAGTAAAGCTTGTGATTATGCTTGTTATACAACTCAAAACACGACACGAGTCAAATTATTGGTTACTCTCGACAATGGGAAAATGGCGACAATCTATGCTCCACGAGCTCTTGTCCAAGAAGGATTCCTGAAGGCTCCCAATCCAGTACATCCATCTTTGTATACCTGGACAAGAAGGACCGGATGGTTGTTCTTCGGGGTTCACGTCATTGCACTCGGCCAATGCAATCTTGTCACTCAGATTCTCACAGTAGCCTTATTGGTTGGCAGCACCTGGCTTGTTGTTCGGGGATTTGGCTGTGATGAGTCTGAAATCGCCCACTCCATCCGAGTCCATAGAATCCCAAGTTCTTCTAGCAAGGAGACGGATCGGAGGATGTGGGCTTACGCAAAACTTCAACCCACTCCTGAGGAAGAGGACTCACTCGCAGTCTGGAACCTCCTTCCCAGAAAAGTCAACACCGGCTGGTGGAAAGAATACGAGAGCGCAAAACATTCTATGGTTCTAAGCGAGAAATCTTCTAGTTTTTCGACGGTGACATCGAGGTCGAATTCGGAGCTCTCAGTGATGTCTACAACGCCATCAGAAGTGTGAAAACACCTTGGGCCATTTGGGAAGCTTGAAGGCCTGAATTTCTTCCTTTTTACACTTCTCCACTTATTTGTTTTCTGGTTTCAATAATTATACTCTGGGCTGTATTTTCTCTTCCTACGTTTCTATTTTATGAACTATTCATTTCATCAAATCAGTATTAGATTTCCATATGAACACTCTTACGAAATTACGACGGAATCAGGTTTATTCTCTCTATTTGAACTCTTTTTACGGGCACTACCGGAAAAACTATTTCAGTTCTTTAATATAATCAAAATCATCTACTTATTACCTTTCCCCCTGCTCCCTTGAATTGTGATCTAAGTTCTTCCATCCGTGTTAAGGTAAATGTTCCGGTCAAAATATCTTACACTCACAATCTACCATCTGTCGTAAAAAGAGTCAATTCCCTTTGCGCCTTTTGTTAGATGATATTACTTAAAGTTAACGAACTTAGCTTACACCTACTGCTGCATCTTTCTATGCACTGAACATTTCCTTCATTTGACATAACATACAAGGGCCTTTGCTACTATTTTCTCCCATTACTTCTTAACAATGATCTATTTTTACAATTTGTCATCTCTCTATTCTAAATGCACAGTATTTGGGGGGGATGGGCAGATAAGGAAAGTAAAAGAAAAGTGGTACGGAGAGTCGGAATCTTATAGCTTGAAAACCGTGGGTTGTAATCTTGCAGTCTGGTACCCAGGTTCACAGGTTCAAAGTTACGTCTATTCGAAGAGGAGGGTGCGTCCTCTTGTCGATACCACTTCTATTCCACGTCCTGTGATGGTTGTTCCTTCCTTCACTTAGCCTTGACTAACCCTGGCTCCTGATCGCGACCCTACTAAATCACTTCTTCCCTTATACCTCAAATTGTATAGAACAAAACCTTATACCGTATTATGATTAAGAATAAAGAGAAAGGGACAACCTAGGTCTACTATTAGAGTACTACACGTACTCGATTTATTATTTTCTAAAGCGTATCGCAGGGGTAGAAGGAATTTCTCCCGAGAAGAATTCTTCTTTTACTCATACTTAAATCCAAAAACTACCAGAAATAAAAGCTCAACCATAAAAGTACGTCAATATCCCCAGCAAGATACAAAAACCAAAACACCATAACACCCCCTCCCCACCCCGCTATTCACTTCCACACATCCTCATACAACCCATAAAACTCCCTTCCATCCGTGTCCTTCTTTATATCTTTCCCACCCCCTCATTCCTTCCTCCTTCCACCTCCAATACCAACCTCCTCTACCTTTCTCAGGTTCTTTTCTCGCGATTTCCTCCTTCCTAACCCACCGAGTCCTTCAAAGACCTAGACACCGTCGCATCGTGCTGGGCGATAGAAAAGTGGCGGTGAAGCGTACCTACCTACCTTGAAACTTCCTACCTTGCTACCTATCGTCTTACCTAGTTTTCCTTTTCTGTCTTACCTAGATGATTCAAGGTAATAGAGAATTCGGGGGGTAGGTACGAACTTTCTACTCCTATCTATCAGGAGTGTACCTACCTATATTCGTAAACTTCAAAATCCGACTTCTGCCATTCGTAAAGTTGTCAAGAATTGGTCACGGAGCATAGTCACCAAGAAGTAGCAAGTACGCGAGAGGTTTAAGGTTTCGCCTCTCTCAAACTCCCTTCCAATTATACAAAAACCACATCGCTCAACCAGAACCACACCCAAACACAACTAGGTATAGAAGTAATAACCATAAAAGGTAGGCAAAATCAAACAACGCTTCGCTTCGCTCAAAAAACTGCAAAACTACCCCTTTACCACCATCCCATCAGGGTATCCAAAAACATCAACCTCGCCTATCGACATCATCCTAAATTCCTCCTAACGTACTGTAACCCTCCCCCCCTTTCCAATCTCATCCAGAACCACCCGGTCGAACATCAAACGCCGTAACGAATGTCTCGAGAGGCGGTCTCGACTTACTAACCACCTCCCCATTCTCCACGACCTTCTCCTCATCCTCATCTTCCTCCTCCCCTTTCCCCTCCCCCTCGCCCTCCCCTCTCCCTTCCCCCTCCCTCTTATCCATCGAAGGCCGAGGCGAAACACCACTCTCCATCGCCCCCGGAATCCCCACATCCTCCCCCGGCGCAACAGCATGCTCGCTAGTAAGAGTCGTCATGCTAGCGCTAGTATGGTGATTACTCAGGGTAAAAGGGAAAGCGATACCCCCCGCCTTCGGTCTCTTCCGATCAAAATCATCTCCCTCATGGAAACTAGGTTTCTGCACCAGAATCGCCGGTCGGGAGGGATGTCCATCCACAGGCGAAGAGTTGTTGTTGGAGTCTTGCTTAGTGAGTTGAGAAGCGGGAAGGGTGTTGGCGGTATTTTGTTCCTCGTCGTCGTCGCCAGTTTGATGTTGATCCGAGACGGCTCGTCGAATGCTTCGTCGTCGCGAACGAGAACGACTCGCCTCTGGCTTTTGCAATAATTTCTTCCCATCTTTCGTCTCGGTATCATGTAATGCCCTCGCGCCTGCTCCATCGGCCGCGGTAGCAGTCGTGGTCTCGGGCGCGGTATCCGCTTCCCTCTCGCGATCCATGGTCTTCTCGTCGTGCTTGCTGCCCCAAATACCCCAAAGACTCATTCCCCAACTCTTCGTCTTCTTCTCCGCCTTGAGGTCCTCGCCCGTCTTGCGTCTCCCCGCTAGAGCAGAGGGTGGTGGCACCTCTCCATTCCCAAATTCTTGGTATCCCTCCGCCATCTCCTTCGCGCGTTTCTTTTGCACTTTCCGTTTCTGGTGCGCGAACTTGGTGTCCCATTCTTTCTTTGCGACCATCCACTTCTTGACCGGCCCTTCCTTGATGACTCCTATGTCCGCGGGTGACATGTTGCAGGCAGGAAGCTCTGATTCTGGCTCAAGGGGGAACACGGTTCCGTGACGATCGACCCTTTGTCGAATCATATGGTCTTTGAATGGGGGCAGAGAATCCCCAGCTTTCCCAACACGTCCTGGGGTCTCACCCGCATTGTGCTTCTTTTCCTCAGGCTCATCTTCCACGTCCGACTCAGACTGTGATATGACCGAAACATCGTCATCATCCAGAATCTCAATCTCGGTCTTCTGCGCTCTCGCTAAGGTCCAAGCCCCAAATTGAGCGATCGATCGATACATGTATTTCGCCGGTCTCGTGAAACTCAAGGTAGGCGCGACATGGCAAAGATCTTCCCATACTTGTAGCTGAACATCTGTAGGTTTCCATCTGTTGATTTGATTCCTGTTGTGATCGTGAGGACTTTCGTCCAAGAAAGCATCGCCTGGTGGATATTTTGGGGGGTTAGCCGCTTTGTGAGCTAAATATATCTGCTCGTCTCGAAGCATTTCTCCGCCTCCTACCATGATAAGCAACGGAGGTAGTCCTCCTAAAGATGGTTCTAGTACGGGAGAGACCAGAGGGTGCGATATCAGCGAGTTATGGGCGTACATTTGTATCTGATCCTTGATTTTGACAAGGTTCCCGTCAATCAGAATGGATAAATCGTGACCAGCTCCAGGGACAGTATTCGCATCTCTCCCACTCCCATCATTAGTAGCTGTCCCAGTTGCAGCAGAATCGTTATGAATTCTGGCGTCTGGATGGTGGTCAACATGGAAACCTTGAACTGCGTCTTCCTCGCTTTGTTTGGCTAATTGTGGTGGGATAGCCGCATTTTGCTGATGAGCAAGCTTTCTAACAATTTCTTCCTCCATGGAAAGCATATCGTCTGAATTAGGTGGTGGCCACGATGCGGAAGGACTATGGTGAAACCCATGCGCTGGGATATAATCCAATCGCCCGTCTCCCGCGACGCTTGGGAATGAATGTGTCAAGTCCACCCAAGGGGAGATAAGAATAGCCCCAGCTGGTAATGGAATACCGCGATCTCGTAAAGTCACCAGCATACTCACTACCATACCCCCACCTGCACTATCTCCAGCCAGAATAATCGTAGAAGGATCCTGGCCATCTGCGAGCATCCAAAGATATGCCGCCAGACAGTCGTGAAGGCCACATGGAAATGGAAATTGAGGAGCTAATCGATATCGCGCTAAATTTCATTAGTACACTCCCTTTATCACTCTATTGTCATAACTCACTACCACCAATTAGTCAATTTCCCAAACACAATCAGATAAAACATACCGTGCAAGAACTCTAGCCTGTAACTTCCTCCCTATCCGTTGCATAATGAATCTATGCTCATCCACACTCCCAAAAAAGTACGCGCCCCCATGCACATACAACACAACTCGTTTGCAACTCCCCTGCGTCTTCTTCCTCTCATTATAATCACTCCTCATCTCAATCCACTCCGCATCCAACTCACTCCCAGGCCTCCTCCACGTCCACCACGTCTTCCCTCCCACTTTCGTAATCCCATGTCGTCCTAATTGCTCCCGAATTGCATCAGCCGATTTGTCGATGTATTCCTGCGGGATCTTGACTTCGTCGACCTTCACCCATGTAGGATGCGGTACCCATTGAGCTGTAAAGCGCTGCAGGTCTTCGACTGTGTGGTGGGAGGCATAGAGCAGAAATTTGCGGATTAACTCCAGGCCTTCGTGGTAGGAGATGTGTGCGGTGGGCTTTTGCGCGAGGGGTTTGCGATTGAGGTACTAATTTACCATTGTTAGCTATGTACATGCGAAGTAAGGGGAGACTAACGTGAGAGAGGTAAGTTTGGATGACTGTAGGTGTAACTGCGAAGCCAACTGAGATGGTATTAATCGGCATTTCTGCTTCTTTTGCTTTTCAACTCTAGTAGAGAGGAAGGGATTAGAATCCAAGGACGAAAGGAGCCAAGTGATTCGCGTGTTCCAAACGCTGGTTTCAAGTAATTCAACTGTTCGAAGGATGAATTGATGTATTAGAGGGGGGGAGGTATTAAACATTAAGGACGCGAAGCATTCACGGTTGGTATAAGTAGTGTGAACGAGGAGGATCTCACGATTCAGGGAGAATCAATATCATCCAATTTGGGAACTGCATCCTCATTTCACGCCATAACGTCATGACCCACTTTCACAAAGACCTTCGAAACTGCGCTGTGATCTTGAGTATTTCTCGTTGTCCTACCACCACTAAATAAATGTTCCTACTTGTATAGCTTCTGGAAATTAAATAAATAAGTTACCTAGCCAGGTTAAAAAAACAGTCATGAATTTAAATTGTTCCAAAATTTTAGAACATATATAAAGTCGCAACCCGTAGAGTACTCAAGATCTCCCAGCCCCGTCGCACGGCTCACAAAGCGGCACCAAGGCTGCATAAAAAATATTCCACCTCCAACCACCCCGCCATCAACCTCGATACCTACCTACATACAGCCCATCATCAACACCCACCCCCCAAAATATACTCATGGAAGTCAACAAAGGAGGAAGCGCGCAATCCGCGCCTTCACCAGGTAGCTACCTCTCCCCTCCCTCCAAACCCCCTCACATACCCAAAAACCCCCCCTCCAAACCACCACACTAACCCCTCCAAAGCAAAATGCCAAGCCACCTTCGAACTCGGAACAACCCTCTCCCTCTTCCTCTGGCCCTCCCTAACCCTAGCCGTAACCTCCCACTGGGGCGGTCCCGACTCCGCCAGTAAACGCGAATGGTTCGCCCAACAAACCATCGACCTCCTCAACGAGACGCCCGACGCCGACGCCGAATGGCTCGAGGAGTTCCTGCTGGGCGTCATGCTGGATGAATTCGAGGTCAATGTCGACGATGAGAGCGGGTTCGAGGTCGCCGAGCAGATTATGAGGATTCGGAAGGATTGTGGGAAGGGTGAGTTTGGGGAGGTGGTGGGCATGAAGGAGAGGTGGGATAGGAAGGCGGGGAGGGAGGGGGACGTGGGGAAGATGTTTGAGAAGAGGGAGAGGGGGGAGGAGGAGGATGAGACGAGTGGTTCTGAGGATGATGAGGACGAGGAGGGAGGGGATGTCGAGATGGATGAGGCGCCGCCGTTGGTGAGGGTTAAGGAGGCTGCCGAGGTGGATGAGGATGGGTTTACAAAGGTCACGAAAAAGAAGAGGTAGAAGGTTTGGGAAGGTAAAATGGCGTTCAAGGGGATATCAATAAGGGATATCAAAAAATGCATTACAGGCTCTCTACAGGAAAAATATGTAGAGGGTATTATGGGCTTTCGGAAACCCAAAAATAGGAGTCGCTAAACCTAAACGCCTCGAAGAAATACCAGCTCCGAAAACAATGAATTGCCACCACTCGTACGAAAAGACCTCCTCATTCCCAGTCCTCGTCCTCGCTATCATCGCCCTTTCGAGATTCCTTCGGACTGTTAGGAGCATGACTTGGAGCACCAGAAGCAGCCCCAACGACATCATAACTGGCATCACTATCGGCTTGTGATTTCTCATCGGATTTGCGAGCCTCTTCTGGCTTAAGATGAGTTTTATCGACTGCTTGTGTAGCGGGGTGGAGTGTAGTGGACGATTCGGCGGAAGCTGGCCTGCCCACTTCTTTTGCTTTGGCGGTCTTGGTTGTGGCTTCATCGTCAGAATCCTCGTCCCAAGCAACCTCTTCCTCTTCAGTTGAAGCTGCGGCACCTAAAAATGGTTAGCTATCAGAAAATAATCATGATTGTACTGACATACCTTTAAGTAAATCTCTTCTGCGTGCTTCAGCCGTCTCAATGCTGTGTCTTAAGAAGTAGTACCGTTTCCAGAAATCATCGTATTTGACAGTATCCGGAACCAGTTTCTCCATAGAAGCTCTCAACTCAGTGAACGTCTCCAAATCCTTGCTGATATCATCCGTTTTCTTCTCCACGTCGAAAGTCTTGGTCCAAGGCTCATATTCCTCACTAACCGGATCTTTGGTAAAACTGTCGAGTGATGAATGTATAACATGTAGTTGGGCGTCGAATCGTGTAGTATGAATAACCCGCTTTCCGGAAGCGTCCTTGCTCTCAAATAAAACTGCGTTCCCCTCTTTGCCCGATTCCGCAGTCGGTGGAGCGATACTCACAGCATCCTTCAAGAAATCCCGCAGATTCGTGCCGAATTTCAGAAGAGCCTCATCCGCCGCATCTTCCGCTTGTTGTATATCCTTCAACCGTTTCGCCGCCTCGGTGCGAAGTCTGGCAATCACGCCCTCGGATACCTTCAAAGCCTCCTCAGTCGAAATCTCCTTCTCGTCCGTAGACGCCGATTCCCCGGTCGCGGGCTGCGCGATGGAAATCGCTCGGGTGCGACTAATCAGGGAAGATTTCAGATCCGTGAAGCCCTTCGTTGCCTCCTCGCCCACGGCAGATAGTTCGACGGAAGCTTCCTTATAAACAGATTCGCCCTAAACGCCCCCTCTTCCATTAGTCCACAAGATCTCCCTTAACCAAAACTCCAAGAGATCTATCCCTGGGGGAACAGGGGGGACAAACCTGTTTTACCACGCTTCCGAAGAAACCTCCTAGTCTTGCGCCCCAGGGACTGGCGGAGATGGCTTTGTATGCCTCTTGGAAGTCGGAGTTGAGGGTTGTCGTTTCAGATTGCTTTTCTTGCGCTTCTGAGGGCTCGCCGGCGGATTGGAGAGTTTCCTCTTGAATGTGGTCGTATGCTAGATCCATTCTTGGTGAGGGGGGGTTAATTTATTGTTGGCGTTGTTGGCGTATGTAGATATCTCTGCTGGGTGGGTAGGTAGGTCTCTCTGGTGGAGTGATAGTCACCCAATGCAAATGCGGAAAGGCTTTGGGCCGGCTCCGGAATCCGAGACACGTGATTTGCGATAAGAGCCTCGTTTTCGCTCGATAAGGAAAGCAGAATGAGGTGGGTGGGTGTGTTTCAGTTAGTAGCTTTTTTTCTCAAATACATTTCAGATTGTATTCTGAATCTACAGTAAATTTGCTTGTCAACAAATTTTTAATTTGTCAAACATGGAAACAGTCAAAACCGGAGGTGGAAACCGTTTGCTGATATATTTGACTAGTTACCATGTTTTAACCTGTCAAGTTTACATAATTCACCAAAGTATTCACTTATGAAAATAATCAAATTAGCCATGCAGCACGACCGAAGTAGAGAGAATTTCTTTCATCTTTTTCTAGATGGTTAGATATCAGGTTCGTACGGAGTAGAACTGTTGTTCTAAGTACGCAGGGAATCTCGATACTTTTTATTATATAGCCCAGGGGTTTAGGAAAATCAAATTTGATGAGCCGCTTCTCCCCAAAATCCCCCTTTTAAACAAAGCATTTCAACAAATTTCCACTTCTCAACCAAGGCTCGGTTTCCTAGCCGATTCTCGGTCTTTTCCCACCGGGGAATGCTTGATGCCTACCTATAAGAAAGACCATACTATTTTCCAGCATTGAGAAAAGGGCGTCTGTAAGAAACAGGCACAGCACAGTAGTATTTTACCAGGCAAACTCCTCATCCATCCCCTTTTCAACTCAACCTCTCGTACTCCGTACTCCATACAAGGTTCAAGACCAGAAACTCTCTCGGGGATCGGCTCACCATCCACAAGAAAAGGAAACCTTCCACCAACCTTCCAGAAAACTTCAACGGATAGATTGTGGAGATAACGTAGACAAGGCGGAAACGCTCCCCACTGAAAAAGCTAGCTGCCGGTCAGACCAAACCAAAATTGCCCCGAACGCTTTGAGGGGTCCAAGCGAACGAACCATCCCCGTTCTCGCTCGAGTCAACAAGCCAACAACGGGCCTTCAGAGAGCGGTTCACTCGAGTAGTAAGCCTTTGGCAGGCGAGCAGACGAATTGGGAGGCAGAGAATCCAAATTCTCAGCCTGGCAGCGGGAGGACTAAGAGAGCAAGCGTTGAGCGGCATTGAAAAAAACGAAGCTACTTGGGTACGGTATGGACTAGACTCGATATATGGCACTACTCCACACTTTGCAAGACACCCGAAGTCCACGCGTGGAAGCTATCTTGACAGAATCCGATCTTCTCGTCGATTTGGTGCATACGGAGCGTGTTTTTGAGTAGAGTTGCCACATAAAGGTGTTGCGATTTCGCTGGTGAAGTTGGGGATATTGGCTCGTCGTCATCGTCGCTTTCCACAAGAGGGCAGAGTGCCGAGGACATTGCAGCCTTTTCTGCAGCCATTGCGGAGATTGAGAAAACCTTTGGTTGGTGAAGCATATTCATACACCTTGATAGTTAGAGGAGATCTCTCCTGTGATTGGGAACCGGTGAATAGAGTCGTCATAACCAAATCTCTCCCACGCCAGCCCCCGGGCGTGATATCCGATATTGTTTCGTTTCGTTCCAGAAGGGAGGTTCGTTTTCTTTCCAGAGGGCTCAATTGCAAGCCTTTTCTCCGAAGGAAACAACTTGGCAACGACTTTGACGACTTTCTACGGGCAAGATCAGCTCTGTTGGGGGCTTGAAAGAGACGGACAAGACGCAATTGCGGGCTCTCGTTCCACGATCTCTCCCTTTTCGAGTCTCTTGAGACTTTGGATCGGCCGGCATCCTCCCTTGGAGACCTGGTACAGTTGCTGAATCTGGGTCCTGGAACTTCCAACTGGGTTGCTGTGCCAGTAGATTCCACGACCATACTCCAGTAAACTGAAGCACTGTACGGAGTACGGTGCTGAGGAAGTATTAGTGCACATATTCGCATCAGCGCGTCTGTTGGAGCGGCTACTTGTTTGCGGCGTTTGCTCTGAGTAGCTGAGTCGTGAATCCTGGGTTGTCAGTACTGGTAAATATCAACACCACAGGAAGTCCTGTTCGCTTAGCGCTACTTCCGTACTCCGTACCACCTCCACTCTCCTGGACCAGGAATGGAAGCTGGAGCCCAAACACGCTACTCGAGTACCACGCTACTGTACAGCGGCTAGGATAAACAACGTGTACTCGTGCTTTCTGCACACAAAACGACCAACTGCATACCGGGGAATTTTATCCACGCGCCACCTGCTCCGAAGCCCCCCTCGGTCCCTCTTCCCTCTCCGTCCCCTCCCACGTTTTTGCCCTACTCGCACTGCACACTGCACTCGCCTCGCCCTCTACCTACTCGACCTGTCGTCTTGGGTTAGACGGTTAGACGGTTAGACCTCCTGTTGATCTCCTGAGCCGAGTCTTCCCACCGTCGTGGTCCTATCCATCCATACCCAACCCAACCCAATCCCATCCATCATCCTAGCCCCAGGTCGGGCGGAGAAAAGAGCAGAGCACGAACCGCTAACTTGCAAAAAAGAACCCCGTTCCTACTCTAGTAAGACCCATCTTCTCCTTGACTTCTCTGTCGTCTGCAGGCGGTAATCTGAGCCTTGGACATCGTCATGTTCTTCTCTCCTCTCCTCCTCCTCCTCCTTCCTCCTCCTTCTTCTCCTGTTTCTGTTTCTGTTGCTGTCCTCGAGTTCCGCCATGTATGATCATGTCAATGGCAGACAAGCAGCTAACCCTGCAGCCTCCAGGCGCGCCCGAATTCAAACTACCACCTCCCTCCGAGTCCAGATTCGACGACGAGGAGACTCCTCCCTCTCCCGAGAGACCTGACTTTCTTGCCGGCGTCAAACGGGGACTCAGACGGTGGGGATCTGTATCTGGTGGAGTTCGAGGAGGTCGAGGAGGTCGAAACAAGCCCTCCAACATCCAAGTTGGGGACCGCCAACTCTCGACGACCGCAGAAACAACAACCGCGATTGCCCCAAACGAAACCTCTCCCCAAACCTCCACCAAAAAGCATGCTCAAAATTTAAGCAATCTTGACACCTCCAGAGAAAAACCGCTGCCAGCACCACCAGAGCCTTCACCCGACAAACGTCCCCCAAACCTCTTCCCGCCTCCCGACACGCCCAAAGCAGTTGCAGCGATGTCTCGACAGGCAGTGGGTGGCAGTCGGACGAGTACCATGGACTCGAGCACGTCCGGCGGCCAGAGCTATGCTGGAGGGTCTTTCAAGCAACCATCGAACGCGTATGGAGATAATCTCAACGGTGGACAAACCGCAACACGGCAGGACACAGAGGACAATGCTCAAGATATTATGACACCACGAAGTAATGGCCCGCCATCTGCAGGCCCATCTCCAGCCCAACCACGTTCTGCTGGTGGCCAGGTATTAGGAAGCCAAGCAACACCACCACAACATCTCTCTGGTTTGATGTGTAATGTTCATCGTACTACTGGAAGAGAACCACATCCACTTGTAGGAGCTACAACTACAATTTTGGGAGACAAACTATATGTGTTTGGCGGCAGGATATTATCGAGGACACGACAATCGTTGACCTCGGATTTATATGAACTTGATCTGATCCGGCGACATTGGACGAAGATTAATGCGTCAGGGGACATACCCCCTCCCCGATATTTTCACAGTGTATGCCCGTTAGGTGACACTAAACTTGTTTGTTATGGTGGAATGTCTCCTGCTTCATCTCAAGGACAGACCCCGGTGGCAGCTTCTCAGGGAGCGGAAGCTCAAGCAGAAGTTGTTGTAATGTCAGATATTTATATTTATGACGCGCCCACAAGGACCTGGTCATACATACCAACCCAGGAGACGCCACAAGGAAGATATGCACATTGTGCGACCATCCTCCCGTCCTCAGCTACATTTTCGTCTGTCAATGCGCCTAGTTCAGCACTCCATCACAATCCAGGTGGATCGAATCCAAATCAAGGCACCATTGGCGTCAATATTGATGGAAGTGGAGGAGCCGAAATGGTCGTTGTTGGAGGCCAGGATAGCGCGAACCATTATATTGAGCAGATTAGTGTGTTTAACTTGAGGAGTTTGAAGTGGACGAGCACCCAGCAATTGGGTAAGAGCTGTGGTGCATATCGAAGTGTTGTTGCTCCTCTCCCAAGCAGCATTACCGCCAGGCTCGGTAAAAGTTCACCTAAACCAGACAACAATTTCAGCCAAGACGCGAGGGAACCTGGTTCCTCCATGTTGATTTATTCTAATTACAATTTCCTGGATGTCAAGCTGGAACTCCAGATACGATCCTCAGATGGTACGCTAGCCGAGAAGCCTATGCAAGGCACTTTTTCACCGCCGGGTCTTCGATTCCCCAACGGCGGGGTTATTGATACAAATTTCGTTGTCAGCGGTACCTATCTAACCTCGTCTAAACAAGAGTATGCTCTTTGGGCTCTCGATTTGCGAACCTTGACTTGGAGTCGAATCGATGCTGGCGGAAATGTTTTTAGTCAGGGAAGCTGGAATCGCGGAGTTCTATGGGGCCGACGAAATACTTTTGTTATACTTGGAAACCGGAAACGGAGCTTAGTAGAGGACTACAATCACCGAAGAATAAACTTCTCCAACGTTTGTATGGTCGAGTTGGAAGCTTTTGGATTGTATGATAATCCACGAAAAGCCACACCCATGTCAGGTTTTGTCTCAGCCAGTGCTCCTTACACCGCCCCGTCTTTAAATCTAAGCTTGAAAGCTGGTTGGACTGCAGGTGGACGCACTATGTCGAAAGCAGCGGAGGAATTGGGTCAGAGTGCTCTTGGATTGAAGGAGTTTTCAGATATGGATATTCTATGTGTGGGTGGTGAAAGAATCCCGGTCAACTCTCGAATAGTGGCTCGAAGATGGGGACCATACTTTGTGCAACTTCTCTTAGAGGGTGCAGCTACTCAAGACGGAAATGATGCTGCAACGGTCCGCCCAGATGGCATGTTTCGGTCAAATCAAAGCAGGAACAGCAGTGTTACCATCACCCCCAGCTTGGGAAACTCTTCCAATATGTCCACATCGTCGACCCTCAACAATACTACATCATCACAGAGTACCAACTCCTCGCATCAATCTCTTGATCCGTACTCACTCACCAGTCCACCGGATTCGAGCAGATTATCCCCAACCACCCGACCTCGAACCCTCTATCTACCACACACTCATCTCACTCTTCAGGCGCTTCTTCAATTCCTTTACACATCTTCATTACCTCCTTCCAACTCACATTTATGCACTCCTCAAATTTTATGCTCCCTCCTCCAATTAGCTCGCCCTTATAAAATTGATGGGCTTCTTGAGGCAGTGGTTGAGCGTCTCCATGGGGTGTTGGATTCCAGGAATGCGGCAGCGGTATTTAATGCAACGGCAATGGCTGCTGGTGGCGGAAGATCCACGAGTTCATCAGCCTTTGGCGAGAACTGGCTGTCATCAGATTTCTCGGATGTTCCTGGAGGCAATAAAGGACCTCCGGTTCTTCAACTCGGTCAATTTGGTGGTGATTTGCCTGTTAGAGGTCAACAACCCCTCCGCATCAACACATCGGTGGGCAATCTCGGCACAGGGGCGGGTGGTAGGGGGCGAGATGACGAGGAGAGTCTGAGTGCGTCTTCGAGCGTGGCGAGTGATATTTCAGGCTCGGATCTGAATAATGAAGCCGAGGCGCGGAACGATGCGAATGGGAAGGAGATCTGGAAGGGGGACGTTAGCGCTGTGATCGGTCTACAAAAGCGCGGATTGAGAGGTTTAATGGAAGGCAGGAGATTGAGAGAAAGAGGAGGGAGTGTACCGGGTCCCCGAGTGGGGCTTGGTATTGGAACGAATTGAGTGAAACTGAGGGTGGGAAACACCTTAAATATTTTTTTTACGAGGATCACGAAATCACGGATGGCTGCATTGAAAGGAGAAAATATGTTTTGGTGTGGGTTCTTCTTATTTACCTTCTTTGATCTAGGACTTTTCTGAACTTTTGGGGGTCATGTTTTTATTTTATTTTTCTAATTTCTTTTCAATTGCAAAAAACACTTTGTATTTGAGTTTAGTTGTTACTTCCTTTTTTGTTGGTTTGAAAGAGATATCAGTGATTGCTCATTTCTTCCTTTTCTTCTGCTTTTGGCAGGTTGTTGTTGGATTGAGAGAGATAGTTGATGGATGGGATGGGTTGGGTTGGTTTGTTTTGGGATGTGGAAGCTGACTAGATGGTTGTGTGAGATAGTTGGGAAAAATGAAACTATTGATTGTATGAAATGCTCCCAGGCAATTTGAATCGTGATTTTTGGGCTTTTGAATGATGCTTGATGATTAAGTTAATGCTTAGAGGTGATTAGAAACAGAGGGTAGTGAGTGAGCAGCGATACTTAAAAACGAAAAGGAAGATTTTTGGAGTATATATAAAATAGGGATCGTTATTTTGGTTTCTGTAGCTAATGCAGGTCACCCATCCGGGCCAGCAATCAGCCGCTGTGTATTATTAGTACTGATATATTACACGTTCCTGTCAGAAGACAGAAGAGCGGACTACTCGTGATGAGAATTTATATTAGTAAGGGAGAGAAAAATTTATTGATAGAAAAGTACTGCCGTCCGAGGCAACATAACATGGTGGGTTGTTCTGGATTCTGGTTCTCTACCCTAGCTACTGCAGTCTGCAACTTATCCTGGGGCCAGGTGAATGGGAACCGGGGAGGGGAGGGGGGGTAGAGTTATCTTTTCAAAAATATGTATACTATTTATAGCTTCAGAATTCTTGAATATTAAAGATTAGACTCGTTTTAAATCTCCTTTTACGCCTACCGAAGAGGCTGGGGTACCTAATTAGGATGGGAGAGTTGTCGAGTTTCAAGGGGGGAAATATGGCCCTTGATTTGAGGATACCGCTTTTTCTACAATGATGTTAGGTGGTTTGTTACTTATCTTACCTAACTCGAAGTTCACAAAGCAAAGTCGTACGAAGCCATCTGTAGCTCCATACCAAATAGACACAGTCTCTTCCCCTATAAAATAACTTTTTCATAAATGCGTTAAGCGACAAAATCCCCCTCTACGTACTCCCAGAAACACCCCAAACCTCCATCCCATTCCCCACAATAAGAACCCGCTTCTTCCCATCCCCACCACCTTCCTCTTCCAAACCACCACTCAAAACCGCCAAATCCCCAACATCAGCAACGGAAGTAAAGACATCCCCCGTATTCCTGATATCCACCAAGACCTCACCCTCTTCACTAGAGACAGAAACCTCCCACTCCATAACTCTCTGATCATTACTAGAAGACACAACACGAAAGCTCTCATTTCCATCCATGATAATTGATCCAGGTAAAATAGCAATACCAGTGATAGCAGCAGCATGCGCAGCTCTCAGTATGAACGTCCGTGGTTTACAAGTCATATTTGAAGCATTGTAAATGGAAATGGCAAGCGCATTATCATCACCACCCGTAGCAACGAGGAAATACCCTCCTCCCTCCTTCGACGTGACGAAATCCAGAGATTTAATTGCGTTCTGGTGGATTTTCGAGGTAGAGAGCATTTCTAATCTGGGTGGTGAGGGGTGAAACGAGTTTTCCATGTCCTCCCCTGCAAATTGGTGGGTGAGGGGGAGATTCCAGATGGGAATCCTGCCATCTGTTGATGCGGTTAGGATGGAAAGGGTATCGTTTTTGATTCCTAGATGGTTAATCTGCGTCAGACAAGAAGAAGTGTAATTCCCCGTCCCAATTAAGAGATATCCCATCCACTTGTTGTAGATATAACACCTGATAGTAGAATCCGAGTAGGCAAGACTGATCAAGAGACTTTCTTGTCCGTCGGGGGATAGGGCAAGAGGACAATCCGTGACGTCGAAACTCATGATGCGGAGATCTTGGTTGGGAGAGGGGTCCGGACATGTTGCTTCGCAGATGACGCCGATGCCGAATTGCGGGATCTCGGAGATGGACCAGATGAAGAATTCTTCGTTTCCGCCGCTGCTGAGGAGGTAGTGGGATTTGTGCCATTGGAGGTATTGGATTCCGGCTGTGTGGCTCTGGACTACGGCTAGACAGTTGAAATTGGTTTCGAGGGCGGCTTTGTCGTCTTGGTATCGCCAGATTCGGATGGCTGTGTCTTCTGCTCCTGTCGCGATGAATTTCTTGTCACTGGAGATGGCGGTGGTCTTTATTTCCCGTCCGTGGCCACCCTGTTTGACGATTTCATGGGAAGGCTTAGCTTGTGAATGGATGTAGAGTTTTGAAGCTTTGGTGTAGACGAAATGTCCAGCACCTCCGGAATTCTCAAGAGGTGAGTAGGCGTAACTTCGATGAGCCCCACCACAATCAACACTCGTGATTTCGTACTGTTTGGTTTCATTCCATACAACGAAGTTTTTGCTTTTGAATCCATAGAGAATCAGATCCCCATAACCACGTTCAAACCATGCTGCTTCAATCATAGGACCAAACGAAGGTGTTCCGCAATGAACGGGAAGTATCTCCCCTGTTATCTCTTCGTTTGAGCGGTATAATGCAACGGAGAATATGGAATACACTCCATTTCGACCGGTTGTCAGAATGTAACCCTTGTCACTTCCAGGCGGGCCGAGAACGGTAATATACGTGAACGAGTCCCCAGAACTGAACCGCTGGTCATTCCAAGAACATATCGGCTGTTCGAAATAATGTGAATGAAAGATAGCCAGTGAACCTTTTCGTGAACCGAGGATGAGCATCCCATTAAAAAAGCCAGCAGCGGCCGTAATGACAAAATTTTCTGGGAGATTATATCGTAATGGTTCTCCAAGCATTGAGTCTAACGTGAATAGAGTTGCTACCTTGTTGGAAAGTGTTGTTACTAAGAGGCTGTAAGTTTCTGATAGCCTGTCATAAACCTTGAACATATCAGCAACTTTGCCATCGACCGTTCCCATCTCTTTGATCGAGCTTCCAGGTTGATATGAATAAATCTTGCCATTGGATCCAGCAAGAAAAGCAGTAGAAAGCTCCGGGAAACCCTCGATGATAGAGTACGCCCTCAAATCATCTTTACCTGACTGTGGCAGAAAGACCTCATTCCAAGTCAAAGGAACTCCAAGCTGGCATTTTAAAACACGCCCAAAAGTGGTGGTTGCGATGAATGTGTTCTTGGTCACGAAGGCGTATCGATTGAATGCGTCCTTGAGTATTTTTTTCGCCTTTTTCTTCTTTTTGACAGGCTTTTCGTCGGATGTTGAACTGGGGGTAGGCTCAGAGTCTGATAGAATAACATCATGGGTTGGCTGTGATATCGTTGGATAGCTGATTTGATCTTGAGGAAGTCCACTCAGGACTTCTCCGAGATCCCAGACATTTAGTGACACGTCACTATCAACAGTTTCAGTTGTGTCCTCACGAGTCGTAGGGGAAGAATTCTTTGCCCCAACCACTTGTATGTTGTACTTGGAGATTTTACCATCTGCTCCACCAGTGGCAATACGAAAGATTCCGTTGCCTTCGAATATTGAAGCTGATGACCAGATGTGCTTTCCGCTGTGAAAAGCATATGTATCAACATGTTCGAGCTTAGCTGTTGATTTGGGTTTAGTATTGCTGGTGACTTGGTATCCTTCCATTTCCACATCAGAGTCATTTCGTTCGTTGAGCTCCAGAGACCACTGCTGCGCGGTGGAGTCCTCCCCTAAGGACAGGATGTTGACAAGAGGAAACTCGAGGTCTTTAGTTTCCCCAATGAAGAACCTGACACCCCATATTCTCGAAGCATGACCCATCGCCATAGCCAGGCATCTTTCACCGGGGGAACTGACTCCCGCATCTCGTTCATTCTCCCCAAATCCTGTTTCTCGCAAGGTATATTTTGCACTCGCTCCGCTTTGCTCGGTAGTCTCTGCTAGATCCCAGACTCGAATGGCACGATCGTCACTGCAACTTGCTAGAAATCTGGTTCGTGTACTCCCTTGTCTAACAATGACTGGCGAAATGTTGACCCCAAAAATTGATCCCTCGTGACCAGTAAACGTAAAAAGGGTTTTGACGTCTCCAAATGAGCCATCTTCAGACACAGATCCTCTCCAATATATGATTTCACCAAAGACGGTTCCCGCTGCCACCAAAATCTGCTCCGGAGTATCCCAGACCACGTGTGCCGAGTACAGGATTGACTCTGATGGGGAAGGTAAATCTTCTACCATAGGTTGTCCATTTTTGTCGAGGTTGGCTCTAAGGAGAGCATTGTGAGCAGTTACGAGAACACAACTTGATTCCCAAATTGCCACATCCAAGATCCAATCTGATACCGAGATGGCTCTGTCCGCAATACTTGTAACCTTCGCAGTCAGAACATCTGCAAACTCAAGCTCGCTGAGCAATATCAGACTGTTTCCACCCCAAATTACTACTGGCAGATCACAACTCTGAGAACCTCTGCTGACAGCAATTCCATGGATCGTTTGCTCTTGGAATACCTCGCACTGAGATATCAACTTTCCTTCATTGAAAACCTTCAAGAAGGACCCCTCAGCCGCCAAGAGGAGACGATTTCCAACGCTAGTGGCATAGAATTCAAGGGCTGTCACCGGATTGAGTGTGTGGACATGCTAGATATCGGTCAGATCTTGCCATTAATCAGAGATGTAAAATAGTAAACGGGTGTGAATTTCGTGATGGGGATGTCACCCCTTTGAAATCACAATCCCTGTCTGACGGACGCAGACCAAAGATGACAAAAACATCAACATAGAGAAACGAAAAATGAGAATCGCTAACTTGCTACTAACCTTGACCGACATTGAGAAGCCTGGCGTTGTTAAGGTATTTTGGTGTGGATTTTAGTTTTATGCAGGCTGCACAATCCAAGCGAGGGCCTAGGCTACCAAAGCGCACCAACCTCTATTTTTCTTTCTCACAACGACCAACATGGAATCCTACCTGTCGTCACTTTTTGGTTTGAAGGGCAAGAAAGCTTTGATTACAGGAGGCACGCGTGGTATTGGAAGAGGTCTTGCAGTGGCCTTGTACTCCAGCATTGCTCTTCATCACGGTAAGGGTTTGCTAATGATCACACAATAGGGCATCCGCTGGCGCCGACATAATTCTACTCGCTCGAGACCCGAACTCGACGGCGGTACATGAAACCCTCCATGCAATCGAATCACTCGATCGAAAATGCAGCATCTACCAATGCGACCTGTCCGATCGAGCACGGCTTCTTTCTGTCGTCCCAGAGCTTTCTCGTGATGGCCACGAAATCGACATATTCGTCCACTGTGGTGGCCTTCAACATCGTTGTCCAGCTGATCGCTTTCCAGATTCGAATTGGGACGAGATAATTGGGGTCAATCTCACAGCTGGGTTCCAACTCAGCAGAGAGCTTGCGAGACTCTGGCTGGATACGAAAGCCACAGGACCATCTGCAGACGGCGTGGGGAGGAAGAAAATTATTTTCATCGCTAGCATGACCACATACGTTGGAAGCATCGAGATACCAGCATATACTGCGAGCAAAGGAGCCATCGGGCAGCTCACGAAGGCTCTCAACAACGAGTGGATGGCCCAGGGTATCAATGTCAATGCGATAGCCCCAGGATATATAGGGACGGACTTGACTAGTGATCTCAGAGATGGTTCTGATAAGGAGAAGAAGATACTGGATCGAATCCCCGCCGGGAGATGGGGATTACCAGAGGACATGGCAGGATCGGTGATTCATCTGTGCTCCAGAAGTGGCGATTATATTGGCGGAGAAGTACATGCCGTTGATGGTGGATTTTTGGGAAGATGAAGCACCAATATCTATCCCATTGCCAAATTTCCATGACTTCTGCTGTGGCATAAATTGCTCCCAATACAAACACACGCTACTAATCAAATCATCCAGCATAATACCTATGGTACGTTTTTATATATTCCCCCGCTTTCCCCTTTATTTTCATGATGACTACATTTTATGCTCTTAAGAACGGCCAACTGAATTTTTATGTTGATCAACCAATTTTTCATGTCTGATATTTTTTCGATATACTCTTCGCTATGGTTTTGACTTTTATAAGGGAATTTAAGCTAACCAAATGAATAGACAGTTTTTAAGACTCGCAAACCAGACACTAGCTCTCGCGGTAGAGTATATTGTACCTGCTTACTTAGCCGCTCTGTCAGCTATCTTAGGCAATTCAAAATGATCGCCCTTAAAGATTGAGACAATTCGAACTATTGTTGTAGATGTTGGAACAATTCATTTTAGAACAACCAAGGTGGGAGGCAGGTGCAACCCTATTTGCTGCCACTTTTAATGACCGACTGGTAATTGCCCGACAGGTCTGAGTAGATTAGTGTGCTACTCTTTCGTTAGCATAATTCCACTGGGTAAGCGCTCTAGAGCAGGGAATAGGACAAGTTTTTGATTTTGTAAACATGGTAGTTGGCGGCATTGTAGGATTCCTTCGAATCCACTTATCTATACCCTATCACCTATCTCCTTAATAGTTTTGCTCCAATCATATTATCAATTTTCAAATCACCTTGGACCTGATTGTGTAATAAAAAGCTCATCTCCTTTGGTCTGGCACATTTCATAATGCTTTGGGCATTTACAAAATGACATCTTGTCTTGGGAGACACATTCTGCACCCCCCGAAATAGATGGAATCTGGTTTGGAGCAAGGAGCAACTTTCGTCAGGTTGAGATTAGGGAGCAAGGAGGGTCCACATCTCTCGTCGCTGGGCTCAAGCTGAAGACTCTCGTTCAGTCGATCTCTTATCTCCTTGCGGTTGAGGTTGGTTCTAAAGTAGGTAATTTCTTGAGACGGCCTGACGAGAAACGAGGGCAGTCTATGTTCTCGCTATACCTTACGGGGGGGGAAGTATATTCTCAACTACTTTGAACAGCGATCGCAAGTTACCAAAGTTGGTTTGTATATATATAATGAAAGTTGGTCTTTTGTGCAATTAAAGTGTGTAAATGGTTCAAAAATAGTTTTGTCCCTTACTCAAGAGGTCGAAAAAAGACGGAGGCTAAGTCCACTGGAAGGTTCAAGACTCATCGAGAAAAGACGTCACGACTCCCACCTCCCACCTGCCGATCAGGACTTGCTCCGTGTATAAGCTCCCCCCTTGGATCCCCTTCTAACCAGGCAACTCAGCACCTCGAGATGTTGTTGTCGCTCTCAAGCGAATAACACCCCAGGTAGCATCATCTCGGTGATTCTGCCCGGCGTTCACACTTCTCCCCCAACACTAGTCAATACCCCCCGGAATGTCCCTAGATCTACTGTACTACATCATGGTCACCAACTACACATTACTTGCGGTGTTAGTATGGAAATGTTTAAGACAATGAGTCATGGGCCTTGGACTGTATCATACTGACTATGATTACGTTGGATCTTTGGCCACACACATTTATGACTAAAAATACGCTGCCACCATATCACAACGAATTAAGCCTGTATTCCTTGCTCGTTAGGTTGTCTTTCACTGTGGGGCGACGTGAGAACAGAAATCAGAACATTTCGGCGAGAAGAGCTTCGAGATAGTTTTAGAAAGAATGGAATGATGATTCAAAATATGAATACACACGGGATCGGAGTACTAGAAGTGTAAACTCATGGCGTGCGGTGTCTCAAGTATATTTGGAAAAGAGCATGTCAATTATGTCATGGCAAGAGAGTCGTGAGCAGAGCGATAAGGGAACTATCGGCTTCTAATTACTGTGAATTATGTATGAAGTGCGAAAATTGCCGTCGAAGCAGTATGTCATTGGATAGTTTCATAGCTCTGATTTCTGGATGTCGATAAACAACCTGGCCACTTTTACTCGTACAGTTTTCGAACCACTTACGTCCATCCACAAACGGAAGTATTCTGATAGCAAACAAGTCCTTAATTTTTTGAATTACGATAGAGTGGAGAGTGAATTGAAGCAAGAATTTGCAGATACAGTGCCTGTTGAAGTGTCCTTCCTGTACACTAATGAGCCGCCAACAGTCACTCGTCGACGCGGCTGAGACTGTGAGACAAAGGCTCTTACACTGTACCTAGAAGTTTAACAACTAGCGATATAGGACAGAATTCTCCCGTTCGCTTTGCAGGAATCTACGGGGGTTTACCTAGATGTTCGTTATAGCAGAAGGCGGCAAGGACAGAAAGGGGAAGCTAAGCTAAGCGAGCCTTCAAAATAAATACTCCAAAAAAATCCAAAAAAGAACATGTCGGACGCCCACTAGCACATGAAGTGCTGACTTGAAACAAGTCTTATTATCTACTGAGACTTAGCCGGTTAAACAGGGGGGAGGGGGATATCGCTGCGGCCGTTAGTATTGTAAGCGCCTATTACTTCAAGCTTCTCAGCCATCCATAAGCTGAGCTGACACCATAGCATGCTAAGGGCCCACCGGCACTTCAACCATTGAACCACCGGAGTGGCAAGGTTGGTAATGTAATCATATGATTTGTGGTATGTGGAGAAGTGTTATTTCCTAATATAAAGAGCCGTGGGTGGTGAATTGTGGCTTGGTGGATCCACCCACTTTGCTTTCTCTATTCACTCCCTCCCACCCATGTCCTCTCAAGTCGCCAAAATGCAGCTCCCCTCGCACGTACCTAAGCACGTAGGGATCAGTATCAACTTACTATTGGTCTTGGATCTATTTCTTATACGAGGTTAGCTACTTAACTCACTACCGATAATTCAAGAAACTAATAATTGAATGCAGCCTCTCATACCATAGGACCATTTCCGTCTTATATGATATAATTACCTCCACATACTTGTAGACGCAATCCCTCAACCAATTTTCAAGATGCATCTTTCATCCATCCTCGAAGTAATCATCGCATTCCTCGCTTCTCCCATGACTTGACTCCCTACGATCCAGCAGTACTTCACAACAGGTCCTCAAAGGGTCGCAAAAACCAAATTCAAAGCGAGACCCAGCATCCACCAGCACACCACCGGGGACACAATGAACTCAATTTCACCAACAGAGAAGATCAACGTCTATTAGACGTCATTCCATGTCCATCCTTCGATACATTAGATGTTGAACCTCCAGATTGAATTGCGAGAGCGACCTCAAATTGCCTGGACACTAGAGGATAGATTTCTTGGGCTATGAGTGTTGGAGCTTTGAGAATATGCTGGAACGAAAGAATAGAGTTATCCAAATATACATCCTTTGATCCATCTAATACCATCTACTTCGCCCAAGAAGCCTCACATATCTCGTACCTCCCTAAAGAAGCTCAACTCTTCTATCAGGAGCACTTCAAACAAAAAATCTCACCATCCTTCGCGGACTTTTGCTCCAAGACACAGTAATGACTACGCCGTAAGAATCATGAGCGGAAGGACTGGGACTTGTTTGGAAGAGGGTATGTAGAAATGCACTTTCGTAAATCATTTTTTCTGACGTTTTGTTTCGTGCGTGGGGATGGTTGGTGGAGTGTTGAAGTGTTGGAAGGGACTGGACTTTGGTATTGGGTGGAGGGTACTGATAATACGGATTTGGGGAGGTGAAGTGGAGAGAAGGTGTTTTTTAAAAAGTCTCGATTTTGGAGGCGATTGGAGATTAGGTCGCTTCTTTCTTGGAGTATGGAGGGCCAGTTCATTGTGGACAGCTTATGGTACGAGGTTGTCTAAAACAATGAAAAGTATTACCTGCCGAGGTTTAGAAGTTCAAATTATCAGAAATACCTTAGAAAATCTGACAAAGAGAAAGGCGGTGTTGAAGAGTACTGAAGTAAGATACGTGATAACAGAAAGTGTTGAAAGTTTGTCGAGTTCCTTGAGATGGGTTAGTGTTTTCTTCTTGGTTCACCCATAAGAACTTGTATGTGGAAAACATGGGAGGTACTTACATATACATGTCAACCTATGCTATTTTCAATCTCGTCTCAACTTTTTTAATAATTTCCTAAGCCCGAAACGCGACTTCGAAGCCTTAACATGCTGTGCAGGAACAGGTACAGGTTGCAAAGCAGGAACAGATTTCAAAACATCCTCAAGTAGGCTCGGTTGCTCTGAGAATACCCCTTTCAGGACTGTGAGCGAGTTTGTGTTGAGGACAAGGCCCGCTTTTAGAAGACATGAAAGTATCGCTGCCCACTCAGCTGAAAATTGCTTCTTATCATGCCTAGTCATACTGCTAGTAACATTCGATAGATATACGGTGGTTAATTTCCAAGGGGGATTTGGGTCTGCACCAAACTCAAGCAACGTAGATACGACTTTCCAGCCCACAAAGTCCGTCCGAGTGGGCATTAGTGCATATTCCAATAAAGATATTCCTTCGGGTTGTGGAAGGGTGTTCTGTCTGCTTAATTTTTCTCGAAGAAATCCATCTAGCTGGTATTGAACAGAAAGAGTTAAAGGACTCGAACTTCGGTAAAAACAGCGTGGTAGGAATTTATTCTTACGTGCCCAGCTGTTTCCAGTCACAAAAATATCTTCTATGAGCTCAAACTGGGAGGCTTGGGTTTCGGACTCGAGTCGATTTGCGTAATACATAACTGTTTCCAGGCAGTATTCTGTGTCGAGAAAAGTGTAATCAAAGGTATCCAGCGCTTTCACTTGCAATCCATATGATCTCAAAAGCGCCAAATTTGGGTCGTATATATTTTCCTGGTTCGTCCAAGCTTTGAGGGTCTCCCGAGTCTCCTGCTTGTTTAAATAGTCTTTCACAGTACGGTGGAGGTATGAGACGTTCATTGTGGGGTGTACTTTCTTATGAACACCATAATGAATTTCGAGAAGACCTGGAAAAAGAGATCCCACGAATTAGATTAAAGTACTCGCTTTTGAAACATAATTAGGTTCTTGAATATCGTAAGGAATAAACTTGCCTCCAAATCGGCTTTTTATTCGCAGAGCCGTGAACTCGCAACGTAAGTCGAGCGATTTCCGGTCCAGGGACTCTGTTGGCTTTGAAACTACCAAGTCTGGGTCTTTCTCTTCGGCCAAGGATATGGTGAGAGCGTCCAAAAGTCCTCTTGCTGTGTCGAGCAGCTGGAGCAAACTTGATGCCTCCGCCTGATAGCTTTCATCGATTTTCAATAGTATATGCCTATAGAGATCTTCTAATTTCCTTGGAAGAATTCGGAGTCGAGCCAGCAAGTTGGAGACAGTGTCATGTTCCCCAAGACCTTTTAGAAGAGAGATGACTACTAGCTTAACCCATAAAAATACCCCGCTCGCTGCTGTCACGATTTCTTCGATCACCTTGGGTGCTTCGATTGGCTCGAGTATAGTCAGTTTTCTCATTCTCTCATCATTGCCGAGCTCGTCCTGGACGAATTGCCTTATATCGGAAAAAGTCAAATCTTGCAAACGCAGGCCAGGTCTAGCAGCGAAAGTGTCCTGAAAGATTAGATGCGGACGACTTGAAACGCATAACTTGGTGTTGGTAGAGTTCGATACTTCATGGAATAGCTTGGCTATTTCATATTCATCGCCGTCATACTCGTCGAGACCGTCAATGAATAAACATAGTTTCAGAGGTATTTGATCTTGGGAGACTAAAGCTTTGAATGCAAGCTTTACTTCCGAAAGAAGCCATGTCTTTTTCTGTCTCTTTATTAGAATTTGTCTTTGGGTTCCAGCACCAAAACGTACAGGAAGTAGCTTGTTAGGTGAAGGAGAGAGTTTCTCCATATATCGTGCCGACCACTGTCGTGGAAAGACAACTGGTATCAAATTTGTGTTTTGCTGTAACACATCATAAAGCACAGAACGGAGGAGGCCAGCTTGTGACTTTTGTAAAGGAGTGCCGCTTGCCCAGAAGAAGAAACTAGCAGTATAGTGGAGAATAGGTCGCAGAGACTTTGAGTTCCAGAGGTTTAGGTATGTTCGCATTTGAGGATTCATGAGTATATATTTCATGAGGGTCGATTTGCCGGATGCCGCCTTTCCGTTTATCCAATAGAGGCCGTCCTCGTGCTCGAGCCAATGTGTGAAGTCACTCCATTGTTTTTGGGTTCGCCGTCTTGCAGTTCGGTATCTGGGATATCTCTTGGTTTCTGAAATATCCATTCAAAGGTCTTCTGGTGTGCCTCGGCCACCGCCTCGAAACGCTCCACTATCAACGGGAATGCGAGGCTATCGAGAATATCATCGGATACTTCTTTCCTTACGAGCTGTTCATTTCTTTGGAGATTTCTCGAAACTTTGTTTCGATCGTCAAAATCCAAAGCATGTTGGAAAACGTCACCAATCACTTTGCGAGTGCGATCCTCCTGGTCCGCAACGACAACTTTTGCTCTGTCTAACAGGACACTGAGTGTTCTGAGTTGGACCTGAATCTCCCCGGAAACAGTAGTCTGGAGGTTAATTAAGGCTGAAATAATGGCTTGGCTATCAGAAGAGAGTGACTTGAACCTGTCCGATGATTGAACAGCTATCAAATCTAATCGTGAACTGAGGAGCATGTTAGCTGAAGCCAGACGACCACAGAGATTAGTGACTAACCCCAAGGAAACCAAGACTTGGGAGTTGATTTGTGTTCGATACTCTTGGAGGTTCGCGGTCAGCCTGTCAATCTCCTTCTTAGACCAGAGGGTTGACAAGGCCTGCGCTAAGCTAGTCCATCCTCTATATTTTACTGTGTCTGGCACCTTGAGCTTATTCAACAGATCGATTAAAGTCTCGGCATCCTCAGTACACTTGCTGCATAAGTCTTCAAGTCTCTTCTCATCTCGTGACAGGTTTTGTGAGGGGGTGGTGTTTCCTTCTCGAAGTTTGAACTGGTAGTCTTGAAGATCAACCAGTGCGGTGGTAGCCTGGTCTTGAATATATTTTGCCGACTTTGCAGCAGTTGCGTTGGACCGCAGCTCGCTGGAGTTGTAAAGTTGAGTACCGGCCGATATTAGCTTGGTAGTAAAATCCACGAACTGAACGACACTGCTGTGAGGGGGTCCATTTTTTGAGATGGGTTTTGGAGTGTCTAAAATGAGGGGACGTGAGTCTGAATGTGACAACAGCATAACGGATAAGGTGATAGATAATAAATGAGGCTGACGAAAGCCACCTCGTAACCGATATCCCTAGTCCGTGCCCAGCCCTAGTCAAAACCCCACCAAAAATCCACTGATTTTGCTCCACACCACGACACTCAAAAATGGCTAGAGCAGACAATTCTCATCGCATTAGCCAGGCGGT
>LKTO01000680.1:0-24205 GCA_001399465.1 Hymenoscyphus scutula
AACGTAACAGGATGGGCAAACTCACTATTCATCATATTCGCAGGTAACGTGAGATAACTAAGGCTACAACTAAGCGTAAAAGTCGTAAGAGGAAGTATATTAAGGGTTAAGAGACATTAACAGTAGGTAAGGTAGCTAATTTAATTACTTCTAAGGAAACTAGCGACCAGAAACAAGGTGGAGAGTCTAGGAAGAGAGTTCGCGCAGACAGGCACTGTAGCCTTTGTAGCAAAACGGGGCATAATTCTCGTACTTGTCAGGCAGAAATATTAGATGTAGAAGATAGCGACATTTCCGAATAGTACTAGATAGCGTCTATAGTTATAACAAAATGTGTAGTGTTGAGTATTTTGCATCGCAATAATACTAGATTGAAAAAGTGGGCGACTCGCTTGGGTGGGCGACTCGCTTGTGAAACACGTTAATTTTTAGTATATATATAAAAGAATAAAAGAAAAAAATTAAAATACTAAACTATCTCTCTTTTCTAAAAAATAGATAGAACCACCTTCTTTTTTAACTAAATAGATAGAACTATCTTCTTTAATAAAAATACTCTCTTTAATATAACTACTTCTCTTTTTATATAATATCGTTTACTAGTAATATTTATATATAAATTAATAATTTCTAAAAAGAGAGATAGTTCTATCTATTTTTTAAAAAAGAGAGGTAGTTATATTAATTATCGTAATTATAAATACCTTGAATATCCTCTAAATTAATCGAAAATACTTTAAATACTCTCTAAACTATATACCTTTCTTTTTTAGAGAGTACTTATATTAAAACAGAGATATAATTATTAGATAAAATTTACTATTTTACTACTTATCTATATCTAATTTCTAGTAAATTCTTACTCTATCTCTACTACTATCTTCTTAACTATAACCTCTACTACCTCCTTAACTATAACCTCTACTACTACTACTACTAATATACTACTCTATAAGTATAAGAAGAAGTTTAAGAAATAAAATCATAAGTAGTATTAAAAGCTCTAGTATAGATAGTAGGTTAATTTATTAAAAAAATATTATTTCTTTAATAACTTAGTAGTTATAATTAGTTAGTATCTAAGATTTCTACTATTACTTATATATAAGATAATAAAGTAAAGTTTTTAATTTTATTAATTTTTATTAAGAATTATAGATTTTTACTAGAGTTATATAGACGTTTTTTATATATATTTTTAGTAATCGACTCGATGATATAATCGACTCGCTAATAAACTATATTATATAAAAAGTAATAAATAAAAAAAATTAAAACACTAATAGTTTTACCTCTATTTAATAGTTATACTAATAGAGATATCTCTATTTATTAGTTATATAGATAGAAATATCTCTTAAACTAGAATAGAGAGTATTTTAGATATTTATAATTAAATAGAGAATAAAACTATTAATTACTATTTAAAATATAAAAATTAGAGGTGATTTATAGTTTATCTATAAATTATATAACATGGTTTACCACCGAGCGACGCATATCACCGAGCGACGCACTTTCCTCTACCCTGCTACCTAAAGGGTAAAATTAAATAATTACAACATATTATATTAATTAATCTGAATCTGAATCTGATGAACTAGAAGTATCTACAGCCTCTTAACAAGTTCGTGTATTATGACTAGACTTCCTGTAGGTACTACATCGTCGCCCAGACGGCTGCCCCTCCTTTTGCCTACCCTCCTTAGAGCGCTTGTTGCGTCGAGCCTGTTCCTCTGCTTCCTTTTGAGCTAATACGTCCTGCGTATTCTCTACAGTAAGTGCCCCCCCTTGACAGACCCGAGTCTTTTTAGCCCTCTAGCGTTTACTTAGTGCTTTATTTGCCTTCCGAAGGGTATAGACTTCGGCTGATAATAAAGTCATCTTATGAGCTAACAGCTCTGTACCCTTAGCTAATGTAGCTACTGTCTGGAAAATAGGGGTTAGCGAGCTTCCTTGATGACGTGCAATCCGATTCTTAACTAATGTCGTCTGTAAAAGAGTATTAGTTGGGTTGTGAGGAAGGAGTCTATGAGACCTAGAGGTTGATATTAGTAGAGGGGGTCTATAATACTATATTTCGCCTGTATATTCTCAACTAGTTAATACCACGCGCTAATGAGCTCTAGATCTTCGTATAAGGCTCTTTAGAAGTCGTGAACGCGATTAAAACGTGTCTTTAACCCTAGTTGTTGTTGAATGAATCGATATGCCTAGTTCTTGCCGACGTATAGTACCCCTTGAGATTTGAGCAGGAGATTTACTATATCTTCAATACTAGTTAGACAGGGCGTAAATCCTCTTGAATCTAGATCAAGTATATATTGAACAATCGTGTCCTTCTCTAAGTTGTTCAATTTGTAACAATTGGCTTTAATTTCAGAGCAATGGGTTCGGCCAGCTATTCTATATTAAAGTGTTACTTCAGGGACCTTGTAGATCTTTGCTATAGAGTGTTTACTTAGCTTTTTAGACTTTCGAATAGCCTTGATAGCTAGAATGATTCACGCTTCTTAGGTTTGAATTTCCATAATAAATGGTTGAAAAAACGCGTCTTAAAGTTTATAAGGAGTAGGGTGGGGAAAAGTGCGTCGCTCGGTGATATGCGTCGCTCGGTGGTAAACCACGTTATAGATATCTAAAATAACTAGTATAGCGACTTAATATTCTAGTAGAATTATAGAATTTAGTAAGCTAAAAACTTAATAAGTAGAGATATTAACCTTTCGAGTATTTAATAATACTCTATATAAAGAGTTTTTATATAGAAAATATTACTATATAAAATATATAAGAGTTAGTAGAAGAGACTATAGTAGATATTTATAGATATTTATATAACCTTCTTTATATTAAACGTTATCTTATAAAATCTTTATAAAAGTAATAATCTATTATTTCTTAATATTATAATTTAAACCTCTAAAGATATAAAATTCTATCTATACTTCTAGATTTTCTTTCTAGACTAAATAGATTTTATTTATTCTAGAATTCTAGAATAATTAAGAGAGTAGTTAGAAAAGTACTAGTACTAAAATTTATCTATTTTTAGTATAATATATTCTAGAGCTTTATTATCTCTTTTTATTTTTACTTTTTTATAAGTTAAGAGTTAGTATATAGTATATAGTTAAAAATCTATATTAGAAGAAATATTAGTTAATATAATAAAGTTTATTTAATTTTTTAATTTTTTCTAGCTTAAAATTATAAGATATAAATTTAGTTAGTATATAATTCTAATAGAAGACTTAGTTATTATTTACTTTATATCTTTAATTTCTTTATTTAACTTAGATATTCTATTTCTTTATTCTTTTTATAAGAGGTTTATAAGAGGTTTATATAAGTAAGTATACTTTCTCTCTAGTCTATTCTTTTATCTATTATACCGAATTCTAAACTAAGTTTTAAATTTTAAAATAGTCTAAATAACCTTTTCTTTTTTAGAATTAGACCTCTCTAATATAGATGTTTATAATATAGATTAATATCTATTTTCTATCTATAAATCTCTCTACTTTTAAAACTTAAAATCTCGTAACTATATCTAAGATATTATTATCTAAAATAGTATCTAAAGTATCTACTTTCTACTTATCTTCTAAAAGTTAAAGCGAAAACTCTTTATTATCTAGAGTACTCTACCTCTCTCTCTCTCTCTCTTACTATCTTATTTATTAACAGATCTAGTTTATATAGATACTATATCTACTAAGAAGCTTATAAGATAAGAGCTAATAGAACTAAAAGACGCTCTAATATACTTTATACTATATATTAAAGAGAGAGAGTCTTAGAGACCCGACGAGTCTATCTTAGTAGAAGAGGTACTTTAAGGAGTTAGAAGAGAGTTTATACGTCTTAAGAGTATTAATTTTATCTTTAGGTTTATAAGAAAGAGTAAATAATTAGATTTAAGTACTAGTTATTTTAGTTATAGAATAAAGGAACTAAATAATACTAAGTAATAGAAGTATAATTTCTATTTAATATTTTAAGACTATCTATAAGAATCGCTTCTTACTCTCTCTTCTATCTCTCTTTAATTTATAGTTCTATTTAACTTTAGTCTAATTTTATCTATTTTATTTATACTTCCTCTATAACTAATTGTTTATTTATAGCTATCGCTTAGTTTATATCTCAATAGTAAACGTTAACTTATTATAGTAATAGATGTAAGTGTTTAATCGCTAGTTTATAAGAACGAAGGGTCAACCTATAATTACATCTAGGCAATAGTTTAAACTTGATCTATTCTCGGCTTATTACTAATACTAGGGTTTTCTGGTTAAATATTTTAGATATAGTAAACCACGATCAAACGAAGTCAAGAGAGGATATGTGAGATTTAGTGTTTGTTTAAGTATAAGGAGGGATCTCACTACTAGACTGACTGATGAACGGCACTCCGGTCTTGGCGATTGCCTGTGGTTGGGCAGCGATTTCTGAAGCAGTTGCTGCAATATCTGTTGGGTAGAGGTGAGTGGCGTTTAAGTGACTTTCAAGCATTAAGCGAGAGGGAAAGAGATCACGGTGTTGAGGAAGATAGAAATGATGAAGTGGTTAGAAAGTAAGAGAAAATGACACAAAAATGCTTGGGAACTTCTCGAAAGTGTTCTCGATTGCAGTTCTTATGAGGGAGTTATGCATACAAAGGTGGTGAATCTCTCGCTTAGAGAGAAAATATCAGAGCTCCACAGGAGCAGGCTCTCTAATTTTAATATGTGGTGGTAACGTTCTCGCAGCGCCCATGGGACTCACCATTTTCTTTTCCCTTGGCTGCCCACAAATACATTTTCCTTTTGCTAGTATTATAATGTTTCCACTCCAGCTCTCAATTCAAAAGGCAATACTGGAAGAAAAGACGACTGCGGCTTATTACATTTAGATGTGGCATTTCCCGCCATCAGAGATGCTGATTTTGGACATTAATTAAGTTAAACTGGATAATATATAAGAGGAGGTTGTTTCATTGGACAGTTCTCTATAGACGAATAGGGGCAGTGATAACGCATTTCGAATACCAGGCTGGGCAACATTCGACTCGTCGCGGAATAGTTTCAATCGAACCACAAGAACATAAAGATAATATTCTTTTTGGAGCTTATTAACTGGTGATTAGCTTTCCAATTTTAACTGGAAGTTAGCTTACCAATAAGCGCATCATGAACGAGAGGTACGGAAAGAACTCGGAGTTCCGCATTCATTCTCCGCCGAACTCGGGATATCAACAAGGGACAATTCAACCAACAAGTGACCTGTACCTTAACTCCTACGGATATTTACAATCATTCATACCAGTGTTGATGTTAATTGGACTTGTGCTTAAGCCACCGGCAAATTGTCTCATCAGAAATGGTTCGAGACGGCGGAAAAAAAAAAACTGCTGTCCAACTACTCTTATTCCACTTTGGGGGGACCAAATGTTCTCATCAGAAACACCAAGTCTAATAGCCGGAACACATCTTATTAATAATAAATCCGAGAAACTTCGGAAGAAGTAAACTGAGACATCTCCAAGTCCCAGGCAAGTAAGTGTATAAAACATTGTCCCCCTCCGTTACAATTCTCTCCAATTCAAAACAACAGCTTCCGTCCCAACACTCCACTGATATCAATACTACTCACTTCATTACCAACTTTCTCTCTCAAAGAAATCAAAATGTCTCCAGCCATCCCAAAAGACTCCCTCGTGCTTGTCACAGGCGCAAACGGCTTTATTGCTTCTCATGTCGTAGACCAATTCCTTAAAGCGGGCTACCGCGTTCGAGGAACTACTCGTGATCCTAAAAAGTTGGAACATGCCATTCCCCTGTGGGAATCTCAATATGGAAAAGGGAGATTCGAAGCGGTTGTTGTCAAAGACATGGCAGTAGACGGCGCGTTTGACTCCGCCATGGAAGGTATTCATCATTCCCGTTCCCAAGAAAGAACCAAGTACTAACAAAAGTTGTAGGAGTCTCAGCAGTAATTCATCTCGCCTCAGACGTGTCTTTGAGCCCCGACCCAAACAAGGTCATTACCCCAGTCGTCGCAGGAGTAAACTCCGTTCTCGAATCAGCTCTCAAGCATTCTACTATCAAACGATTCGTCTACACGTCCTCATCCACTGCTGCAATGATGCCAACCCAGAACACCAAGGTACACATCGACTCCACAACGTGGAACACTAAGTCTCCCATCGCAGCATGGGCACCACCTCCTTACCTCCCAGACCGAGCATACGACGTCTACGCAACAAGCAAGGTCGAAGGCGAAAGAGCAGTTTGGAAATTCGTTGAAGAGAAGAAACCAGGCTTCGTTGTGAATACTGTCTTGCCGGATGCAACGTTCGGAAAAATTCTGGCTCCTGGTTTGAACATTACCACCGCTGGATTCCCTATCCAATTGTTGGAGGGTAATGCTCTACCTTACGATCCTCGTACGTATCACTTGTTAGCTGGTTTCTGCTAGAAAAGATAATTCGCTAAAAAAAATCAGAATGGTTCGTCGATGTCCAAGATGTGGCAATCCTTCATCTTGCGGCGACCGTAGAGAGCGATGTCAAGAATGAGCGTCTCTTTGGATATGCAGAGACTTTCACTTGGAAGTAAGAGTCGCACTATTTTCCCTTACTCACCATTATTACTAACGATAAATGCAGCCAAATTCTTCGAATCTTTAGAAAGATTCGCCCAAATCGAAAAATTATCGAGGACTATGCCGACGACAATATCATCGATATTACCACAGTTTCCAATGAGAGATCTGTAGAATTGCTCGCTCGCTTTGGCAGAAAGGGCTGGACTTCTTTTGAGAAGTCGATTGAAAACAACATTGAAGGCTTGTAAGGGAACTTTCGATGGATGCTGATCCTGTAAAGAGACTTGTGTGATAAGAGTGGAGAATTCGATTTTCAGACTATATAGATTGATTGCCTCGTAAATAATTGAATTCATTATTACGGCCACTTTGTGCTTTCTTTAATATGGAATATTTGAGAAGTTGATCGTAGTCTGAAGCATTCATCGTTTCTTTTGGCCCCTGCAAATCTGGCAAAGGGTACAAAGGTACAAAGCACACGGAGAAAACACAGAGAATGCAACATCAAACACTCAGTGAATCTCGCACTATTGAAACTCTCCAATTTATACTACCAACAATAACTCCAGCATTTTTTAATGCATATTCGTAAGGGTTTGATAAAGTACGACCGACGCTAGTGGAATATCGGACCCCTGTACCCCCTACTTGTTGTTATTCACTTTTAGCAGTTCGCTGTGAGGGGAAAAATGTAAAAAAAGAAGATTCTGATAGCAGAAGTTTGGTTACAAAGATTGGAGAAATGGGGTATTATGGGCATGAACCACGGTCATCTCTGGTAAAAGGCAAGAAATGAATTCTGAGATAGTTTGTCCCACCCCGAGTTGATAATGTATTATTGTTGACCATGAAGGCAATCTACGCTGGACCCACATTACTTTCCAAGACCCATATTTTTCATCCCTGGTAACTTAGGCTCCATTGTCTGTCAAGTCAATACTTTTTTGAGTGGTCGTTCAGGTATCAAAATAGTAGAGTCTGCTGAAATGGGATAAAAGTGTGCAATGATCCAAAAGGTGAAATCAATATCCATTTTGAGACTAGGAACGTACGCATAACAAATGCAAATGCACTACGCGAAAGCCGGATACACAATTTCTAAGCATAAAGTCAAAAAGAAAACTGGCAAGCAATAGAACTCAGATCCTCCAAAAATTTTAAAAATCAAGAAATTAATCAACTCCTTCCAGGACAATACCATCCCGTGGAAGGAACTCCCGATTTAACTTCACAGAGCCTACACAATGCACCATCCCCGCCTCTAGATTGGGTAGTTTACTAGAAATAGGAAGTATTACTCGGATTTAGAAAACCCTGTGAAGTAAAGTAGGAAGTACTACCTTTCCACTATCACAATCACTAATATCGAGTCAGCATTTCGAAAATCATATGTAAATTATCGGACAATTAGTAATTGAAAAATCCCCATTTATCTTATGTCTATTATAGATCTGTGGGAAAACCGGATTAGCTTATACTACAGCTCTTGATTTCCTTTATCCTCTCAGCTGCGCTCAGGGTTAAAGTAAAAGCCTGAGATAACAATAAAGTATAAAGACCCGCATTGAGAGTAGTAATACTTTAAAATTAAAATAAAGATTCATTAGAGTTAAGTAGTAGTAAATAAGGCATTCATAGGTTTTAGCAAAATCTATTAGATCGCTTACTCGCACGTTCCACTTTGATCCTAAGCGCAGCTGAGGGGATATAACCTCGCGTTTCGAGGGTGCTGGCTGTAAGGGTTGAGTCGGAAGATGGTGCAGCGGAAGCCAAAGTAGCGCTTCAAAGAAACGGAGTAGTAAGTTTCAAATTAGAGAGAAAGTTTTATAGACTAGAACTACCTTTAACATAAGTTAGATTAAGATATTGTGTTTTTTTTAAAGCTGAATAGCTACATGATGTGCTGCTATTTTAGACAGTCCCCCTTGTGGCGACTTTTGAAATTGACAGGCCTTGATACATACAGCGAGTTGCATCCTGATAGGAGATTGATTGCCGTATATGTAGGTATAAAATAAAAGACACCCTCTATTCTATTATATTCTTTAGTAGTAAAATGTTTCTCTAATCAATTATTAGTCTCCTAAACTAATAAGTTTATTATTAAGCGACCGTAATTTCGCTAAGGCAAGTTATACTCTTAACCTATTATTTTACTTCTAGAAAATATAAAGAGGCTCTATAAATATAGCTAATTATAGAATAATACTTTTAGTTCTACTTATATAACTCTATAAGAATTATATTAGATAATCTATAATAAGTATAATAATAAGCTTAACGTGGTTTATCAGGACCCTGCGCACTCCAAAACCTATACAAAAGCTGCTTAGTAAGCAACTCTAACTTTTTAGTTTATATATAAAAAAGCTAAAATTGAAATTTTGGTTTTATTACTATATAAACAAGTAAAAGACAAAATTTCAGACGTTTACTAATTGTAATTAACGATTCGCTTAAAATTACCTCTATATTCATGATTTATTTTTCTTTTCTTTAATAACTAAGTGATCATAATTAGTACGCATCTAAAACTCTATATTGTATTTCTTTATATACTACTGAAACTAGATTTTCAATTTTAGCTTTTTTCATCAATAGAATAAAAAGTTAGAGCTGCTTACTAAGCAGCTTTTTGTATAGGTTTTGGAGTGCGCAGGGTCCTGATAAACCACGTTATATAATAAGACGAATAAGAGTAAGTAACATCTTAATATATACTATATATAAATAATAAATCCTCTCTATTCTACTTTATAAAAGCTTTTCTATAATATAAGCACTAAAGTTTTTTCGAAGACATAATTAATATCTATACTTAAAGATTTTAATATCTTACTTAACACCGCTCTCACTTTAATTAAGTATTATAAGCGTTAATAGTTATACTTTTTAGTTATTATAGAGGAAGATATAAATAGACTATAAAAGCTAACTTGTTAATATAGTAAGTACTAGGTCTTCTAAATATAGTAAAATTTATAGAAGTAATAGCTTATTTTAAAATTCTCGTGTAAGTAAATAAACAGATAAAAAGAGTAGTAGAAGTGAACGTTAAACTCGATTCCCCCTAAACTCCACCCCATTATACCAGCTCAGCTCCTCAAAATAACGAGGTACTACAAAAATAAATAGGACCGAGAGAAAAATATAATCATGTAGAAGAAAGGAAAGATAACTATCATTATCTAATTTCATAACCCATAATATCCAATCCTCAATCCTCAATCAACACCACAAACCACAAAACAACGCCGTCGTTTCCCAAACCCCCCAAAGAGGAATCCCAATCATTCAATTCATAGAAAAATATATCATTTGGCATCATCCCATCATACTTAAAAGTTTAATTGCGTTATTCCAGAAGACGGAAAGCTAGCAGGCAAGCAAGTCACCAGAAAAGCCTGCAAACCAGGGAGTATGGAAAAAATCCCTTTTCCTAGCTCCAGCTCCAAAAGAAGAACACCCATGCCAAATGCACAAGAAACAAAAAATAAAGCACACCCCCACCCGCTCCAAGAAATGCAAAGTCAGAACAAAATATTGACCGTCCCAACCTCTGGAAACATCAACGACCCGGAGGCGGCGGTCTAGGTCCAACAATCTGCCGTCTCCCACTCCCAATCCCCTGCGTCCCCCGATTCTGCCCATCACCCCCCGTGTACCCAGTCCACTGATTAACGTCCCATTTGCCCCCAATGCCCCCTCCAATCCCATCCACCCCCGCCCCTGTAGGAACCTTGGCCTTGATCTCCTTCTGACTCTCCTCCCACTCCTGCTGTCGTTGCCGCTCCATCTCCATCTCTCTCTCCAACAGCGATTTAGAAGCCCATCCGCCAGCTTTAGTCTTCTGTTGCGAGGCGACACGGCGACGATCCTCGGCGTCTCGTTCAGCGGTGCTGTCGAAGTTGCCGAGTTCGTTGGAGTAGGTGGTTTGCGGGCGGGATTGTTGGGGTGCGGGGTTGGAGGAGAGGTACCGGTCTGTGCGGTTTTGAGAGGAGGTTCTTGGGTTGGGAGTTGGTGGTTGGGGTTTGGGTGTTGTGGGTTTTGATAAGGAGGCGTATTTTGACGGATCTGGGAGTGGTCTTGAGCCCGTGTTGTTCTTCACTACACGTGGTGCTGGTTCAGGGAGTGGCCTTGAGCCGGAATTATGTTTGGCTATTCGTGGTGTGGGTTCTGGAAGTGGTCTAGATCCCGAGTTGTGCTTTGCCACACGGGGTGGAAGTGTTGGTTCTGGTAGAGGGCGTGGTGATTTCGATAGAGGAGGGCTTTGAAGTCGTTCACTTCCTTGAGACGACGACCATTGCTTACGAAGGTACTCACGTTCGTTTTTTCGCCATTCCTCGTCACCATTCTTGTGCGATTGAGGAGGACGACTTCGGGACTGAGCTCGTGGTCTAGTCATTTCTTCCTTGACTCGATTCGAGAAATCATGCTCTTCAATTTCTTCACGACTTTCCTCATGGCTTCTCTGATTTCTTTGTGCTATCTTTGCCTGTCGTTCGTTCTCATATTGCCGCTCTCTTTCCCGTGCCTGTTCTAACTGTCTCTCCAGATCCTTGATCCGGTCGCTCTCGGACCCATTGCTTTGGTTGTTTTCCGCCTGGTATTGACTTAAAAATTGACCTCGTAATTTAGCATCGCTATTTCCTCGAGCACGTTTCCGTTCTGCTTGCATTCTCGCATCGGCTTCTTCCTCTTCCTTTTGGCGCCTCTCCTCTTCCATTCGCCATCGCTGTTCCTCTTCCTCCCATCTCCGCTTTTCTTCCGCGGCCTTTTGTCGTTCCTGTTCCCGCAATTTCTTCGCTTCATCGGCCCATCTCGCTTCTTCTGCTAATCGGGCTTTTTCCTCCTCAGCAGCTTGTTCCTCTATTCTCCTTCTCTCCTCTTCCTCTGCCTCTTCCTTCAACCGCTGCACTTCCGCCTCTCTTTCCTTTCGCAGCTTTATCTTCTCTGCCATATTCGGAACATTTGGGCCAGCACTTGTAATTTGTCGTCTTCCTCCAAATGATACCCCTAGATTCCCCTGACTTGCACCTCCCATATAACCATATTGTGCGATATTCCAAGCGGGGGACGTCGCCCCTTCGTCGGCCTTTTTACTCCAACTACTGACCCCGCCCGGTGACATGGGCGTGCCACCATTTTTCGTAGGGCTCCATCGCCCACCGTTCGAATCGCCAGTTTTGCTCGAAGTCAAGGGGGGCGCCGCCCTCGAGGAGGGATTATAGGCAGAAGATGAGTTACTCGTGTTGGAGTTTCCCCTCGGTCTGCCATAACTTCCACCACCAACTGCGCCTGTTGCTTGAGGACTCATAACACCACCACGAGACTTTCCCCCGATTGCATTGGGGAAGTTGTTGGGCGCAATGCGATGCGCTGCTCTGCTGAATGAGCCTAGGCATTGTAAAACCTGCGCGGGGTCCTTCGATTCGAACAGGTCGACAGTGAGGAAAATATCGTGAGATTGAAGGTTGAAGGGAGGGTTCTGGCATGCTTGAAGGAATAGCGAGATGTTCTCCATCTGTACAAAAGGCATTACAGCCCTCGCCTTGAATCGTAGAGTATTTGGTGCAGCTAAATTGACCAGTCTGGGGGGAATCAACCGTCAGCATATTGATATTTTGAAGAAGGGCGAGCGACACTACGCAAACATACTTGCAAAGAGCGACTCCATCTTTCAGACTGTCGAGGAGATCTCCCGGCGCCAACCGCTCTCCCAAGGATTCTTCAATAAAAGAGCGTACTTCGTTCGCGGCTTGCGGGGTGTATCGATCCAGGCGCAATTTGCGCATATCTTTGTCGAGGGAGGTAACGGAAGCCATGATTTTGTGATTTTATGGTGTGAAGGCCTCGAGATGGCGAAAGACTATGGCAATTTGAAGTTCTCGGATTGATGCCCGAGATTCCCTTGATTGCGTTGTCACCGCCCGCACGGCCCGAAACGATGGGGATGCCTAGGTATTTGTGGCTGACGAAAAGCAAGCCACAAACGTGATACTGACCGACTTCAACAATTTTTTACCTTCTTTTCACTCAAAATAAGTCAAAGTATTTCCTCGAGCAAAAATTCTGGGCTTGTTACATGTTGAGTTGCGTCAGACATGGTTTGAACAAGCAAAATGTCACGTGACTGAGCAGTAGGATTTATAGAGCTAGTCAGGTGGCCTCTAGAATTACGGTGGCCGGTACAGACATCTTGGAATAACAGCTCTGGTCTTTAACGACCGCAGTACATGATTTCCCCGCCTGTCTCACCTTAGCGCAGGGCGCTTGGGCCAAAAACAGGGCTGCTTGCATAACTAGCGTGGACGCTAATCGTTTTGAGCGAGGGTGGGTCTGGTGCCTCAGGACTCAGTATCGCATCGCATCGCGCAGACTCGCGGTTGCCCGGTAATCCATCCAACCAATGTCTTTCCCGAGTGACGGGAGCCTTCCCATCTCTTCTACTTAGAGAGCGGTCCGTTGACCTCTCACCTTCTTCCCTCCTCTCTTCCCTCCCACACCTTCTCTAACATTTCAGCCTCCCTTCCATCCTTTCCCACCGCCATTCCATAATCCATTCTCTTACCTACATCGACATCACCACATCTCCACCTGCCGTCATTCAACCCAGACCCGAACATCTATCTCTGGGTCTATCTATCTCTACTACTCTCCACCATTTAATCTCTATCAGCTTCTCAACCTAATCACTCGTTATTCGTACCTGTCCCCCACAAACCTCATCTCTACACATTCACCATGTTCGACCAATCCTACATGTCGTCCTCACCTCTTCTAGTTCTCTCGGCGCAACATCCTCAAAACTCATATATGGACCACAACCCGCTGTCGTACACCTCACCCTTCGCAAATGGGAGCAATCCACAAACACCATCGTCAGCCTGGTCCAATCGTACTCCATACAAAACCATCCCATCAAGCGCAGGAAGAAAACGCTCACGCGACGAGGCTGCCGATAACTTGGCTGAAGATGAATACTTCCCCATCCAAGCTACAATCCCACAAGCCGAACCCGAGAACGAAGATGAGTGGGTTTATGGTGAAGGCATGACATTGGTCAAGCGAGGTGGCATTGCCATTGAAGCATCCAGCCAAAGTGGTACCTGGATTGAGGAGAAGGCTGAACAAGAAAAGGCGCAAGCGGAAGCACAAGCAAAGTTACTCTCATCGAGCCCAGAGAGACCCATCATACGCGCCGCCAAAAGTCAAAGGCTCGATTGCACCGCTACGCCATCTATCACCGAAGAAATCATGCAGAATGGAGCTCTCATGACCCCTTCGGCCCCTTCACCAGAGAGAACAGGATTCACCGAGCCTACAATTGATGACTTCACTCGCCATCTCGGCATCGGATGGTCGCGAATCAGCAACGATGAACATATTCAAGCCGCCGCGAAAGGATGGAGTCGCTTTATCGAAAATCACTTCCCCGTCAGCAACGCCAAAATCGCTCTCCAGAGTAAAGGTCTGGCCAGTTATCTCGTCGAAGCAGATGAGGGATACTTTTTGTTCGACGAAGCTCTGAAGCAAGGTCGACTGGTAAGTACTAACTTGGATACCGTGTGGGCTAACCTTCAGAATCCTCAACCCATCTTTGATGGAGAAGTGGTCATGGATGCCGCTGCGTCGCCCAAGCTCGTCGGAACATCCATGGTCAACGAAGCGCAAATGCAAGAAGTCGACGTCGTCGCTATTAACAACGGAGGACAGCATCTTGACCAAGGTATTGAGGTTGAAATGGACATGAGTTAAATTTTTTCCTGGGAGTTTCAAAAGAGGGGTTTTATTTCGTCCACGGAGTTTGCGTTTATCTTTTGCTTGGGGCTGGGGGATTCGCCTTAGATAGGCCGGGGATTATGGGGATTCAATCAAATTCATGACTGAGGAGGCTACCTCACATATGTACATTAAGACATCAGCACCAAGCGAGCGGGTTGGCAAAGGATTGCCTCCAGCGTTTAACTGGCTTCAACAGAAGCTACCAATACAAAATATCACGATATCGAGCCAGCTTCCTTTTCTTTTCATTCAGACCGCCCACATAAGCAGTAAGAAAAATCCGGTTCAGCGGAAAAGTTTCGGAATTTCGTTTGGACTCCACGACTTGAAAAATTTGCAGTCCTGTTTTTCTCGGACTGGACTGGGTCGTTCATCAAGGAAAGTAACAAGGGGTTCCCCAAGATCTGCTGTTGCTCCTGAATGGTTGGGGGATCGACTTCGGGAAAAGCCAATCATTGGCAGTCAGGTGGTTGCAGTCAGGTGATTGGTGGTCGTTGATTTTGTGCAGGACTGCCCTGAATACAATACTACTCTTATGCATAAATTATGTTTTAGGATTTCATAAAGAAGTCGGGGGATGTTGTTGTTCCGAAGCTGTTGAGGCGTGACTTCGACTGGTTGACAAGTCATCCCGTCTGTTTCCGTTCTTTTGCCAGTCAGTCCTTTCGCTAGAATGTGTGGAATGTCTGGAATTATTTCTGTTTCCGTTCTTTGATTCGTTAGTAGCTTGTCTTTGCATCCCTGATTTTTATTTACTGGCTATACCTACTCCGTACAGTAACTTGGCCAGCTTGTGGAGGAGAAAGGAAGGGATTGGACGACTGGATGAGCGATTTCGGAAGGGAGTTCTCAGCTCCAGTGAGCAGGCGAGCAGAGGTTGTTTTTGGATCGCCACCCAGCTGCACACTTCTTCCGCGAGCAGCGCGCAGCAAGTTGGGGAGCTGGAGCCCTGTGCGTGAAAGCGTGAACGTGATCGCGAAGTCGTGCCTTGGACCGATGGGACTTAGGTAGGTAAGGAGATGTGGTACGTGGTACGAGGATCTCCTCTTCGTTGATTTCCTCTTCTTTGGTGTTTGTGTACCTTCTTTCTGTTTTTTTGGTTTGTGAATTGTACTGCGACGCGACCGCAGCTACTAGTTATCACGCCCCCTCTCGCTTTTCTCGAACTATACCCCCCGGGGTCTGCAGCTTCTATCGGACGACTGCAGAAGACGAAGGGACGCCTTGACAAGGCCGAGGGCTGTGCGGTGACAATTTGAAGAGTGGAGGAAGGATCAAGAGGAAAGATCAAGAACGATTGTTGCGCTGTGCGTAACGGAGGAAAGGGGTGTCACGAAGAATTGTTATTTATTGGACTCATCGGACGAGATACAAAGCCCTTTTCCCCGCGACCGCGGTCATTGCTATGGTCTATGCGCGACGATGAGATGTTGACTGGTGAACCACTTTTTTCCATTACCTTGTTTACTTACCTTGTTACAAGCTGGAGTACCCCAACACCATCTTGAGCTTCAATCATATTTCTTGCTATCCACGGATGCCTCATGGGTCAATATGTCACATTATCCTAGAGATTCGAAAGATCGCATGTCCCGCCCATTACAGCATAGCTAACTTTTGCCGAATAGAAAGGAATCACGGTACAGGAATCAAAATTTAATAAGCGCATTTACGAATAATGGTTTCGCAGATGGAACTCGAGCCATCTAATGTCGTCGCCAGGCGGGGTCCCTCTTCGGTCGCAAGTTCATCCAGGCACCGTAGAGGCAGACGACAAGGAGGAAGCGGAAGCTATGTCTCGAATGAATTTCCCGAATTCTCACATACTGGCGATGTAGAGATATTGGTGAAAGCCGGCTCCAGAACGAATCGCTACCTCTTACATCGCCTTATCCTCACACAATGCTCGGGATTCTTCGAGGCAAGCACAAGCCAGGAATGGTCGCGCGCGGAGGAAGTGGGAGGGGAATTGGCGCGCATTGGGGAAGATTCCGATAGTGGGACAGCGAGGAATAATCGAGAGGTCAAGAAGAGATGGAGATACGAATTGGATACTGGAGCTGCAAACGACGATATCCCAATGCTGGTGCAAAAGGAGAATACAGCTGTCTCTCTCTTCGGCGCAAACGATGGTAAACCACCACCAGTTCGCAACAAACCTCCCACTTCGAACCCCTCCTTCTTCCGCTCGGTAGCAAACCTCTCGCTCACTTCCTCACATGCGCCACCCCTCCCCATATCACAGGAAGACCAAGATCTCCTGACGGACTACGATAATCTGTTTCGAATATTCTATAATCATCCCCCGGCACTCGATGCCATCGACATCGCAGCCGCATATCTACAATGCAAGTCTCTCCTCACCCTCGCAGATCTATATGATGCCCTAGGCGTCGTAGGACCACGAATCGACCACCACCTCTTACAATTCCAATCCCGCCTCTGGAAACAAATCGCCAAATACCCCTCTTCCTACCTCCGTCTCGGATACCTCGCGCAATCCAAGACGATCTTCCAAGAAGCGCTCATCCACGTCGTCGGCGCCTGGCCGCAAGGCGAGCGACACATCCGAAGCCAACTCCCCGACACCGTCCTCGAAATCATCGAAGACAAAGTCGAAGATCTCGCCGACACGGTCGGGAAAATCGAGGGGCGACTCTTCCGATTAAACCTCACCACCACCCGAGGCGAACGCGTAACGCCCTACAACTCCTACCTCGACTGGCTCGTCATCTCCCTCTTCCGCTCCTGGCTCGCGGAAGCTACCTCCCCCCCTCCTCCTCCACCTCCTCCCTCCATCCTTCGTCCTCCACGCTCCAGTCACAGCCATACTCACGGGCACTCGCGCCATCACACTTCCACATCCACCTCTTCCGCCCCGCAAACACAAATCCAACCCTACACCTCCCCCACCTCCTCCGCCTCCCACCATAACTCACATCACTCCCCTCCAGCCTCCAACTCCACAATCGGACGGGCCTTCCGCCTTATAGGCGCGACGACGGGTACGTACCTCGGGCACGACGAGTGCAAGAAATTCCTCAAGCTTCACCCGGACTTGTACTCTAGGGATAACATGAAGAAGTTTGAGAGGAGGATGGAGGAGGTGAGGGGGTTGGCGAGGGGGGTGGTGAGGCCGCTTATGAGGTGTGCGTTGCTTGGGGGTGGGGAGGGGGTGGGGTATTTGACTTGTACTCGGGTTGAGGAGAGGGATTTTGTTTGGTTGGGTTGATTCGGGGGGAGGGTGGTGATGGATGGGTGTTAGGAGGGAGGGAAAGGGGTGTGATGACTTTATGACTTTTCTTATGATTTTTGGGGGTTGGGGAAATGGGATGGGGTAGGTAATTTGGACGATGGATGTTGGATTTTGAGTTGAGGTTCCATTTTCGGGTGATACTCCCTCCTAGTGAGATGAGATGAGATGGCTCTATGTATGTATGGATGGGATGAGGTGGTGGATCTTGTTTTCGCCCTTTTTTTATGTCTTGTCTTTTTGTCTTTTTTTATTTTTTTATTTTTTTTTGAAAGGATTGCGATTTGGGATACCCACAGGAAGAGTAAGAATAAGAGTAAGAGTTAGTTACAGTAACAGGAACAGGAACACAGGATGCAGTTTTCTTCCGCTTTTGTATTTCGCTTTTCGTTTTGTTGGGGTTTTGGATGGGATGGAGGGGAGGGAGGGATGGAGGGGAGGGGATTGGATGAGATGGGATGAGAATGGATGGGGGGAGGGAGAGGACGTGGATGAGGGATGGAGTGAGAAATGATGAGAGGACAGAGAAATGATAAATCTTTGCAAAACCTGGAGATGCAATACCTGTGCTTTAACCGGAAGAGAGTGATGTTAAGATGTTGAGGAGGAGGGAAGATGTGATTGGAGGTAATGTTATAGGAGGTGAGATGAAATGAAATGAAATGAGATGAAATGCGATGAATTAAAACAAAATGAAATGAAATAAGATAAGATAAGAGGTATAAAAAACTAACTTTATACATTATTCCTCTCCTCTCCCTTAGTTTATATTTAGACTTAGGGGATCCACCTCTCTATATAGTAATAGAAGTAAAAGTAAAAGGGAGTGTTTTAAGAGCCAGAGGTGTCGATCAGGTTACAGAGATAAGATGTTCGAGTTACAGGGGATAGTGTCTTGAACCTAGTCTTATAGGTGCCGGTATTAATCGTCTGAAAATGTCAGATTAAGGACGAAAAGATTCTTTTCAACTCTTTTTAACCTTTAAGAAAAATAAGTCGTGAATTAGAAGGGTACACGTATTTAGAGAAGGGGGGATTTTATGAGCCCCCTCACACAGGGATGGGGATCTGCTTAGAGAATCATTAATCAATTAAGCATTGTGAACCTTTTCACGTTACTCTTCACGACTCCTCTGTTCAAGCTTCTCTTGCCAATTGTCTTGCGGACGGATTTCACCATGCAACCAGCCCCTCTTCGCCAGCCTCCTCGAATTCCTTTTTCTATGCACGATTTCTTAAAAACGGACATCAGGAGCAGGAGAGGTGGTAGTGGTGGCTGTACCATGCAGCGGATGAGTGGCAGCCATCAATTCTTTCGGAAATATTCGACATTTGATTGGCGAAATCGATGCCTTCTAGATGATCTTAACCAAGCCCTTTCCAAAATGAGGCACATGTGCGAGTCGCTCCCAATTCGAACCCTGCTGTTTGTTCAGGATTTTACTAACACATGCAACTACTTTAACCATGAGCACATGTGCGGCTCCGTATCTGTATTTTACGGTAGTCTGTGCCCCCCCCCCCCCATTTCCTTCAAGCAAGAATAATCTCTTCGTTGTAGCGGTTTTTGGAACGCATTCTCTCTCTATCTAATATGCAACTACTACAGTATATATCGCGTTTCACACAATCATGGAAGAGAGACTCGACAGTAGTACCAGCAGTCTGTTTTGCAACCTGCAGTAAGTATTCCTGCATCTACACGGACCACGAACTCAAAACTCACAGCTGGGTTTAGACAATTGCTATATTGAAGCGCAAAAGGTTGGGAAATCCCCCGCTCTCTGTGCAGCAAACTCGACCTTCAATACCCAATACAATGACTGTCGCGTTTGTGTAATTGCCAATAGCGATATCACGAACACCTCACTGCAAAACGCATCGTCCTTTGTTTCGTCACAGTTTGCACCCTTTATAGATTTCTGTGCCGCTCAATCGCCCCAAGTCATCTCTACAGCCACCGTTAATCCTATAACATCCCAAATTACGAGTTTCTCTTCGTTACGGAATTATACCGAAACGACTACCGCGACGGTTTACCTTCCTCCTAGTTCTGTGGGAACAAACCCAGCCATTCAACAAATCACTGGGACGAACACGCCAACGCCTACTCCATTGGATTCTCCGAAAGCGAGTAAGAATACTTCTTGGATAGCAGGAGCTGTCATTGGTCCCATAATGGCCCTTGTTTTGCTTGTCGCCTTGATCTTCATCATCCAACGGAGGAGAAGACAAAGGTCACACCTGATACAGGATGCTGGGGGGTTGAAGGAGATTGTTGATGGGGAGGAGAAGAAAGCCCAGCTGCATGGCGAGAGTAGAATTATCCATGAACTTTCTACCGAGGGTCGTCGGGATTATATGCCAGAGCTACCGGCGAGGGAACCAGTTGGGTCAGAATTATCTGGTGCAGAAAGGAGACGAGCTTTGTGATTAGCGGGGGGAAGTTATAAAATGAGAGCATTGCTGGTGGACGAGAACTCTTGAGTCTGGATTGCGTTATGGATGGGTGGAACACTGAGGCGAGAACTGCAGGGTTTTCTGAGCCCAAGTCGCTTAAGTCAGTCCACTTCCAAGAGCGAATTGAACAGTGCACTTACTGACGCTTTGCTCATATATGCAGATATACTCAAAGTCAAAATACATAACCAAACTTCGGTTGTTGCAGTGTTCAGGAGATGGAACACCTTTTCTATAGTGGAAATAGGTCTTTTCCACACCCTCAATGGCTTCATCCTCTTTTCCGGGTCTCAACGCTAGGTAATTGTGATGCAACTAGTTGCCACACTGGCAACTCATAAAACCCATCGCCGGGAAGTTTATGCACATGTATTCCAATTCTATCACCAATTAACTGTGGTTTTTCCTTCTGTGTCTACCATCTCTCTTCTTTCTCACTCACTTGCAACTTCTTTCCACTTTCCCTCCGTCTTTTTACAAAGAGAATACTGCAACAAGAGGCGACAATGCAAAGATTGGACCACTAACTGCTCCTGTTGAACGACGGCAAGAGGTTTCTTCAGGTTGATTAGTTTATGTGTGAGATTAGTGTCAAACCAACTGTTGCCGGCTCTGAGATTCTTACTGCCAGTATAATACTATCGTGCTTGTAATTATTCTTGTTTTCTTTAGCTACCAAAACCATCAAAGTAGAACACTAGTAGGTGTAGCAATTCGTGGCAGTTAGTGGAAACATTATACTAGATTATCTCGGAGAACCACTGATCATTCTCCAACCCACTTAGCACAACATTTGATATTGCAGGAGCTGGCCTCGAACAAGAAGCATATTTACTTTCATCATTCTCCCAGATTGTTCGTAGAATAGAAGCAAAAAACTCATCTCTTCCATGACCACAGAGCCCACGTGGTGGTCCACCATTCTAAGCTCCACTCGGCGACGAAATCATTGCATCGCGGCCTGCATCACCCTATTTTCGGCGTCAAATTTATGATAGTTGCCTCCAAAACTTGATTCTGATTGCACTTCGCTCCTTGTTGGTTTTCTTACAGGTATAACACCGTTATACAACAGGATAAGCTCTACAAAAGCAAAACCTTATTTATATTAGCCTAAATCCCTATAAGATGAGTACTCCTAGATATGCTGCACTGTTCGCGCTTTTTCGAAACCACTCAGCCCAGTAGAACTCTTCCGCGATCCTTTGGGAATTCTCAAATATGCAAATTTCAATTCGATTTTCATAGCCGTAGAAGAGACGTACATGAGTAAACCGACAGTCTGTTTTGAGTGATATATCAGGACCATATCACCCATCTCACTGACGCATTCAACTTACCCTCTTTTGTAGCTACTTTTTACATAAAGACGCAAAACTTGACGAGACGCCATTAAGATTTTTGATTTCCAACAAGACTACAAAAGTTGTGGAAATCACGTTCCCAATATATCCTTTCTTAAATTGGGAAATTACGATCAATCCTCGCAGTTTCAACCTCTCGTTGGCTATTTTGTCGCAAAGAACCTTCCAAAAACTCAAACATATTATTAACTGCTCACTGAAACTCTCACTCGGGTCGATAATAAGCTACCTCGAAATACGCAGCGCATAAACACCAAGTACTTTGGTCACACTTACCAGCCAACAAGTCACAGTAACGAGTGTCACCTAGCTAACTAACACTCAACGCAGTTTACATGAGAAAGAGCCATACCTGGATAATCGGTGCTGTTATGGGTCTAGTAATCGACATTCTACTCCATGTGAACATTTTCTTCTTGTTCCAGCGAAGGGAAAGAAGACCAAGTTTGCATAAGCGGTAGGTAACGAGGTTTTAATATGATCAGGTAATGGAATCGCTAGTAAAAGAGTAATTTGGGTCGGGATAATCAAGATTCGTGTGTAAGACGCGAGGAGGGGAATTGAGATATGGGGAAAATGTGTTTTGTAAACACTTCGACTAAAAGTGTCGTGACCTGTACCAAAATACTATGGCTTCATTCTTAGTCATTCTAGTTCTAGATTACAACTCCAAGAGGAGGTGTAGTAGATTGTAAATTTCCCTATTTCGATCATTTGTCATAATAATGCATACGCAAATTGGTAGGTTATATACTAAATCTCGGTAAAATTCACACTTCGATTTCCTTTTGCTCATCATTATTACTGTAAAGTACATAAAACATTGGAATTCTCGCAATAGACATAACGAAACTAAACAGTATACGTATCAGCACTTGCAATGTGGTGATATGTCCTCATCACTTCTCCCCAGAAGTGTAATAGAAGTTCCCGTCAAATTAGGACTGTCACCTCAACTACTATCACTTAAATCTCAAGAATCTCCACATATTCTAGAGGATTACTCAAGTCTCATCTGAACTGAAATCCACAGGTACTCCCATTATCAACTAAGGAATTATTTAAGTTCTACCCATAATCTATTTTTCAACCCTCCAAACAAACAAAAACCCCCCCTGCCTCACAAAACCTAAGCGAGGTCCCAGAAAACGCAACCCTAAACAAACTCTAAATCGCACCATTCTACATTGTCGATCAAACGAAAACCAAGCCTAGACCCCGCCACACACAAAAAACCCTCCATATAGATCAAGGTAAAAAGTCACATAGATGGACGTCAACTAAGCTTCCCATATGAGACACCCGCGAAGAAGAATAAAAGAACCCAAAACTCGAAGCAAGACACAACCCCAAATTCTACAATACCCCAAAAGCAAAGAAAGGCGAGAATTTCCCCGAGGAACCACGCCAAGAAAGAATCACCATCCTTTCTCCCCGCCCGAAGTACTTCGGCTAGTCAAAACCTTAAACCTATAAACCGACCTGAGCTCACGCACGTAAACAAAATATGAAGTAACACAATCGTGTGCGTAAACGAGGGCTAAGATCCTTATAATCATCCCTTGAAATACCCACTCTCCACCCCCTCTTCTGAAGTCATTGTCATGGCTCTTTCGGAATTCAACACAAACCCCCCAGAGCCTAAGCTGCCCTGCCGACCCGACCGGGACTGCCAGGCCGGTAGATTACCCGTGTCCTGACCCAGTTGACCCAGTTGCGATACATATCATGAACTCCACAGAGGTCCGCTAAAAAGTCAAAAAAGGTAAAAAATGAAATGCAATGTCCGCCCGCCATTTTATCGCCGAATACGATAATAAAAGTCTCGTGGAGTAAAGTCGGAGAAACAAGCTACAGGATAAGAATGTTATATGTCGGAAAGCACTCCTTCGTACGGGTTGAATCTTCAATACCACGGGGCGAAGGACTGGGATGTCCCTTGATCAGTTCTGGCCTGGTAGTAGTTACACATACTGAAAGTGGGTCAGTCTCAAGAACTGAGGGGTGTACTGTAGTCAGGATTTGTGGAATTGTTTGTGTCCTTCGGGGCATTCTGGTGCACCGGTTAGCAATACGCTTCCTTTTACCATCATTTTCTCATACAGCCTCTCTCAGTAACTAGCAGGATGTTTCGTAATCCAACGACCCTTGGAGTCTATTAATTCGCACCAAATCTACCTTGCGAAATACCTTGCAAGACAGCAGTACCCAACCCTGGATTCTACAAACTACTATGAGGGCTGTAGACAGCTAGCAACACTAATAACCCGGGACTTAGCATTGTTGAATCAGCGGGGCCATCGGTTGGGCAGAATCACCACAGTCCACAGCTCGCTACTGTGAGGTTCGACATCATGAATGCCACACCTCATTTGGTTCCCGACGCCTTACAGCCGGGCACATACCTCTATCTCCTAGCTTGCCCAATTCTTCCTACTTCGGTACATGTGCGGGCCATATGTACAGTATTTCGTGATCTGAGCGTAAATCTGGGTGGTAGACGCTAAAGGTACAGCACACTTTCCGCTCAGATCACGAAATACATATGGCCCGTACGGATAGTAATTTAAGTAAGGTAAATCTATCTTCCAACCTCCGCCCAAATCCACCCTTCAACACCCACCGAAGGCTTCTCTTTAACCCCTAACCCATCCCAACGACCACCCATCAAATTAATCAAGCATTAACTTCCATACCCCCCACCCCATACCCCCTTCACTAAGCTCAAACAAACCAACTCCTCCCCACCCTC
>LKTO01000681.1:0-24181 GCA_001399465.1 Hymenoscyphus scutula
GGGGGGGGGGGGGGGTGGGGTTGTTGTGTTGGGGGGGAGGTGTGTGGGGGGGGGGGTGGGGGGGGGGGGGGGGGGGGGGGTGGGGGGGGGGGGGGGTGGGGGGGGGCGGTGGAGGGGGGGGGGGGGGGGGGAGGTATGGGAGGTATGGGAGGTATGGGAGGTATGGGAGGTATGGGAGTTGGATTGGGGATGGGGAGGGGGAGAGAGGGAGAGGGTGGTATAGTGGGGTAAGGTGTTGTTTGTATGTATGTGTTGTGTGAGAGAGGGGAAACAGCTTACCGTACGAGCCAGACAAGACCCTCTGTTGCGACATGTTTCTTCGTTGCGAGCTCAGCGATGACTAGTTCTTGGAGGGTGGCAGAGTCAGCTGGGGATGCGAGCTGTCTGTCGCGGATTTTCTATGTCTCTTCGTTAGCCTTTCCCCTTTTCCCCTTGAGCAGATGGGAAGTCGTACCTTGACGTTTCCTAGAATGTCATTCTTGACAGGAGTGAATGCCACGGATCCGAGGACATCTGCCGGATAACATAATTAGTTCTCTTCTCTTTTTCTGCAATTTAACGGAGAAGGGAAAGGAGAGAGGTTACCAAATAAAGTAGTCAAGGACTCGGAAGCTTCGAGGAACTCGGTGGTGGAGATGGCGTTGTCCTTCTCGCTGTTGACGGGGACGTCGACGTAGGATTTCTTGAGGGTGTCGAGGAAGGTTCCTCCTGGTGGGTAGGCGTTTGTGGACATGGTTTATTTGGAGTTTTGGTCTGGGAAGGTTTGGAGTTGTGAGGTTGTTTTGAATTGGAGAGAGAGGGGGTGTGAGACGAGAGCTACACCGTTCGTTCCCGTTAGTGAGGGGCATTGAATTGGGACAGGGGTATGGGATATCGTTTCTTGGCGTGGTCACGAGTACTCGAGTACCCCATACCTTTCCTAAGTATGTATGAATTACTATTCGTACTTAGGTAGTGAGTTGTTAATCAATTCCGAATGGTTCTTTCTGATGGGTCTTTGAGACTCTGTCGGTAATTTTGAACCACTCACAAGTACACACAAAAAGGAGTGCGTGAGCAGAGGCAAGACTCCTGAGCATTGCTCTCTCTTTAGCCCCTTACACACATTGGACGAAAGCATTTAGGAAAATTGTTAAAACGTTTCCCCATCCTTCTAGGCAATGAATCTTTCTTGTTGCCCTAAACTAATGTTTGCCAAAACCTATTTGCCCAAAGGAAAGCTCGTGTCTCTTACGACTGTGCCTTGCATTTGTTTATAACAATCTCCAAGAATCCCAATTGACGAAAGGAACTAATAGTTGAGACAACCAACGAGCTAGGCAGGCAGGTACGAACCTCTATTTACTGCCACTCTTTCTGTCTACCGGGAGGTCGGGCTATTTCATTTGTTATGGCCAAGTCAACAAAAATTTAACCTTAGTAGATAAATATTGTGTACTGAAACGAAGTATTCTTTGGAAATCGTTCTCGAGAAGACAACAACTCCAAGTAAAACTCCTATCTCCGCACTACCCCTCCCACCATCTCATGCTCCTTATCATCCCAGATTTTCTTGGACAATATACAGTCTCCGCTAACGTGAGAACAGCCGCTAGACTTTCTCGAACAATGAATATCAAGACCATATCTCATATCGAAAGGGTAGTTATTACTCTCTCTCTTACATTATTATTCACGAGTATTTCCATCAATCATTATTCGTTATCCGATTCACTCAATTCATCCGATTTAAACGATTCATCTGTTTCATCTGATGATTCAACTTCCACCCCAGGTACTCGATCGGTAATATCTCCGCCCAAGTCGACCAATGCCTATGATTATCTTCTTCGGGTTCATCCGTTTCCAAAAGGAAGACTACCCCGAGTTGCTGACAGAGTGAGCTCATAGATTCCAACTCCAGTTCCAGATACTTAACTTCGGTTTTAAAGCATGTAAGGGTGAGAGTGTTAAGTCGTGAACCTCTAGAAGACCTCAAGTAGTTCTCCGTCTCCTTACACACAGTTGACATACGACCCGGAATGCCAGCCCAAAGACCAAAATCCCAGCGAAGGGTTAAGTACTCGAGGGAAGTCGGTAGGACATCATACAATGTGAGCGATGTTTCCCCTCGCCAGCCCAGTAGTGGTTCAGGAGCAGCTTCAAGTAATTTCAGATTTCCCCATGCTTTTAATGATGGAAAGCAACCGAAAGGGCCCCAGCTAGAGTCTTTGCCGCCTCCTTCCGGAAAATCATCATACCTTCCATCATGACAGCTAAACCGAATTGCTAACTTCAAACTTTCGAGCGTGGAGGAACATATAGCTAGAATATTTCCAAGAGTTTCAAAGTCGAGCTGACAGTCCACATGTTCGTCGCTGGAATCAGCGTACCGAAGGAGTGAAAGATCCAAGTGTCTAAGTCGAGGCACCGCAGTGATAATCTTGCGCAACGTTCCAATCCCGATATAGGAATCCAGAACTAGTCGGGTGATGGTATTGCTAGTAGGCAGCGTGGAAATATTGAGAGGGCTTCCTTTTGGACCTTCCTGTAGTGACAGATGCAGGCCTTCGATTGAGGGATGCTTGAGCGTTTGCAGTAGTACTGATTCATGAATACTCTCCCGTCCACTGTGCTGGCAGAGGAGATCAAATCCAAAATGGAGAAGCGAGGGGAGGGATTCGATGATAGCATGAACAACTCCTGCGGTCGGAAACGGAAACCAGTCTGTAAAGTGTAGCGATCGAAGGTTGGAGCATTCTCTGATGAGTTTGGGAAGCGTGTCGAGCTCGTATTCTTCCACCGTATTGAACCTAAAATGGAGATGTTTGACATGACGAGAGAGCCCTGATGTTCCAATCACAGTTTTGTAGAGGGCACGAAATTTTTTGGCGTTCTTTTTGTCCTCCCACTGCATGTGGAACGATTCCAACAAAATACGTTCGTAGAGCAGAGGGTTTGCGCAGTTGTATATTCCGCGCGAGACCAAGCACAGTGCAGCAAAATCTCTTTGTTCCGTCCATTCACGGAGGCAGTTCATCAGTTCTGGGAGGATCCAGAAGTCCTGAGAACTCGACTGAGGCTGATGAGAATTCGACATTGAAGTTGTCATTGTGTTGTTCAGTGGAAGAACTCCCCTCCAGATCTTTTATGTAATGACAACTTTGAGGCGTAAGGTTACTGGTCACGTGTATCAGCGCACTCACACTCACTGGTACTGCCTCTCCATTCGACGTTCCCACTCCTCATCTGTTTCCTTCTTTGTGTAAAATTCATCTGGAATTTCCTTGCATTGTCGTTTTCCTTCTCGGTCCATGGGTGTATCTTTGTGGGTGTATTGGGAGACATAGCGGAATTGAAGTTTAGGAAGTACTCTAGAACCTGAATGCTTGAGTACTTGGCTATTGATTGATCGAGGAGGAAGACGGAAGAGAGTATGTCCAGTTATTTTGTGACTGATCGAGCGAGAAGATTGGCGATAGAGAGTGTAGATTGCGGTAGAGCGAAACGTCGGGGTCATATTTGCGGTTGGACAGTAAATTCGGGATGAGACATCTTAATGATTTCGTCACAGATCTGAGTACTTCCCCAGTGTGTGCTGAACATACTAGTCACCCCCTAACGCGGCAGAGCTGGACACTTAATTCCGCATGATCAAGTTGTGCGAGCCGATCAAAGCCTAAGAGATTAAGTAGCTGACTATCGCATGCACCCACAGCAGAAGTACTTCATGAATTCCCAGCACTTGGTCAATTATATCATCCTCATGAATCTTCCCGAATCTTCTCCTACAACAGCAAAGATGGTTTCAGTTCAAAATATGACACTTACTCGTAGAATAACCTTCTTTATTACTCTATGATTAGTACGTGCACACTATTGATAAGGATGTTCATTTTGGTTTCACGGAGGCTATCTTGTTTAGTTGACAATTTCTAGAAAAATGAACAAGTTGTAATCCATGCAAATCCTGAAAAATTGTGCTTCATTATTCGTTCATTATCTACTAACCAGCTTCAAATGGTGGTTAGAAAGAAAGGATGTAAAAAGTTTCTTACCTATCTACCCAGCCCCCCGCTGTTCTAACTCCGTAAGATAATTAAATTCGATTGTTCTAACTATCTAGCTTAATGATCCCAGATTATTCTAATTATTTAGGAGAATGTACTCGCATTTTACCCGAACCTTGGAACAACGAGTTAAGTTAGTAGGTGAGAACCGCTATTTACTACTGATTTTTCTGTCTCTAGGAAGGCATAGTCGCCTTTTATTATCGCTAGGATAGATGTGATACGTAGAAGTTGTCTGAAATAATTAGGAATTCTTTTTCTCAGTACGAAGTTAAGCGAGATCTACAACTTTGAAACTTATTAAGAGTAATTTTCTAATCCTTTATTAGATTGAGAATTTAGATTTAGTTAAATTGATTACTTTAGAGATTATCAAACAATTTATTTACATGAATTGAATTGTTCAATCTATTTGTTAGTGAATATTTAACACAATTTTTCTATACCTGGCGAAACAATACATTTTTATAATGGAATTTACTAACCTCACTACCTAGTCTTCGAATATAGTAATATAAATCACGAATTCTATATTTAGCAACAGTAGAATGGGTTATGGGTAGCGATTCTAGAGAGCCCTAACTATCATTATCTATTTCTCCAACATCACATATCTTATTCATAAACCACGAAACAAAATAAAAAACCCTTCTCACCCCAAAGAAGGAAAGAGATCAGATTCATACACCTCTATATCCTACTCATAACTTACTATCACCCCCACTCCCCTCAGCTGAAATCTCAATAACCAACTTCCCAAACTGCGACCCATCCCTCATATGCTCAAAAAGCTCATCAATCTCCTTCAAATTCTCAATCCCCCTAACCGTCCTCGAGATCACAGGAGCAATCTTCTTCTCATCAATAAAAGCCACCATATCCTTGAATTCCCTCCTAGAACCCATCGTGGTGCCGCGGAGTTCGAGATTGTTGAGGACAGCCATCATAGACCAGTCCATTTTCGGGGCGACCGTCATGCCGTATTGCACTATAATGCCACCAGGCTAGAGAGAATTGAGTGAGGGAAAGTAGGAAGGAGAGGGGGGGAACATACCTTGAGTAATCTTGCGCCTTTAGCTACTACGTCCCCACCAGCTCCGTCGATGATAGTATCAATAAATGGTCTATCCCTCGGTAACAGCGTCTTTAACTCCTTCTCCCACCCTTCCGACTTATAACTCACACCGCCCACGGCACCTAAAGCAATAGCTTTATCAATCTTCTCCCTTCCACCACTAGTAACGAAAACCTTCATGCCGAGCGCAACAGCGAATTGCAAAACCGCTAATGCAACACCACCTCCAATCCCAGTAATAAGTACATTCCGACCTAAAATCAAAGTTTCATCAGTAAGAGTACTTCATCCCCCTCCCCACCCTCTCAAAATAACGACACCAGCAAAAAACAAAATAAAAAAAACCAAAACCTCCAAAACCTACCCTCAACAGCATTCCCACTCTTCCCAACAAGCGCCCTCCACCCCGTCAACCCAACAAGCGGAACCGCCGCCCCCTCCCCCACCCCCAAATGCCCAGGACAAACCTCCACCTCCTCAACATCCACACAAACAACCTCCTGCAAAGTCCCAAGTCCACACGTACTAGTCCCACCCAGAATAGCAACCTTCCCCTCTGGACCCTCAGGAGAATCTTTCCATCCCCGTGATGGCATAAGGAGTACGCGTTTTCCAATCCATGAGGGCGAGACGGCAGAGCCGATGGATGTTACTGTTCCGCAGCCGTCGGAGAGGAGGGGGGTTGTGAAGGAGGGTGAGGGGTAGAGGTGTTGCCGGAGGAAGAAGTCGCGGTGGTTTAGGGAGGTGGCGTGGAGGGTTATGAGGAGGTCGTTGGGACGGGGGGAGGGGTGGGGGAGGTCTTGGAGTTTTAAGCTGTTTGTTGTTGAGTTTTGAGGTTTGAGGTTGAGAATGGATGTAGGATATTTGTGTAGGATATTGGATATGGGATATGCGGGGATTGCGGGGGAGGGGAAGCTTACGGATAATAGACTTGCCCTGGTTTCCCATCTATCTTTTCCATGGTTATGGCTTTAGGCATGTTTGCGGTGGTGAGGTGTTGGTTTTAATTGAAGAGGAGGAGGTGCAATTGAATTGCGGAGGAGGGAGGAATTGTAAGCATCGCGATGGTTTCTTTGAAAGATGACGTTGACGTAGAGCTTCTTAATTGAGCCGAGGTTATTCGCAACTGCCAATCTCCCCTCCGATAAGGCGAAAATCCCCCCTATTTTGAATTGTAGCAAGCGAATTTTAAAAGGGGGGTCATAGGTGATGAGAGAAGAGGTAGTGAAAACTAAAAAAGGGTTGATATTTCTCTAGATATATACCAACTCTACCAATTGTAAAACTCCAACACATGCACTTTTTGTGACACAGCCACCTTAAACTCCAACGCCCAAGAAATATATTCACAGATGTAAAAGACACCAGCAATTACGTGTCTATCATCTCTTTCGTTTTCCCCCTCCACCAGCGGTATCGGGATCCGCTCTCCTCTTCTTTCCTTCCTTCCGCCAGTACTCTTGCTTCTCTTTCTTTTCCCTCTCACCCCGCGCCTCCTCGTTCTCGGCGACTTTCTTCCTGTACACCTTTCTCTTCTCCTCTTTGGCAGCACGTCTCTTAGCAACCTTCTCATTCCTAACAGTCATGATCTTCTGCATAAGATCTCTAGCCTTCTTCTCCTCGCCACCGACTACAACCACTCTCTTCTGCATATAAGTTTGCTTGCTCTGTTTCTTCGTTTGAACAATCTGCGATTTGAAAGGAAGCTCAGCAGCAAGTGCACGAGGAACTCGTAGAGGATTGAAATGTCTCGTCGCACGCTCGACAGGTTTGTAAAGACTATTCTTTTGCACAGGAGTGGGGATATTCTGGTCTCGTCGGACTTCTCCGGTAAGACGCATTCCCTCCCACCCAATGAGGTTCGTCACAGGGTTGTAAAACCGATGCGGCTTGATAGGATACCACGCTCGGAGAAAGACAATGTCACTTAACAGGATCTTATCTTCGAATGTGGCTCGGAAGTGACCCTCTGGTTTGCTGAGCGCACGCTTGATCTGACCCCGAACTCCGGAAACAGTTTTGATGGAGGCCCCCTCAAACTTGGCAATCTCAAGTGACGTGGTGAACATGTCTCGAATGAAAGCCGTATTCTTGAAGATTTTATATGGTGCTCCCGTCAACTTCAGCTTCTTGACAATCTCGGTAGATTCATCGACATTCAAGACTGTTCCTGTGGCAGCAATTCGGAAACCAGGATTCTTGGATGAGAATGACTGATAACAGGAGAACCCAGAATTGGGTGCAATGAGTGGACCGTAAAATGTACCGAAACAATGCATGTGCTCTGGGGTGTACTTGAGCATACGATTTCGAGTTCGAGAGTCCGAAATGCTGTACACTGGCATACTCTGGAATCTTCTCCAGCCCATTGAGAAAATGAGAGGGTCATTGGTCTTCAGAATCTTCTTATGCCATCTGTGTCGCTTTATTCTGACTTGGACAAATCCAAATCTGTCTTCCGTTGCTGAGAGTCCTCCAACAATGATTGGCATTCGTGGGGTGAACTTGGTGACGAATTCCGATGGAACCTTTTCAATGACAATCTTGGCATACATGCCAGCTCTGAATCCTTCAACATTCACTCGCTGGCTTTCGTCGAGAGCTTCAAATTCGGATTTGTTGATGTTGAGTTGAGTTTGGATTTGGGCTTTTTGCGCATCATACCAATCGTCCTCTCCAAATTCTTCCTCCTCTCCATCCTCACGGCGGGCCTTGGCTTTGTCGTTGTTGAATCCATCCCGATCTTCCTCTTCAAATCGAAGTTTCAATTCCTCTTTCCTTCGCGCATTCTTTTCTCTCTCGGCTTCAATGTCGTCTGGTTTGTGCTCCTCTCCAGTCTCCAAATCCTGGAATTCTCCATCTCCTTCGTCATTTTCGTCATCCTCTTCGTCATCGCTGCCATCTTCACTTCCATCGTCTTTCGAAGTTTTACCTTTTAGTAGATCAGCCGAGGCGAAACGCTGTCGTAGCTTTTCGATGTTGTCCTCAACAGACCATTTTTCTTCCAAAACTTCATAGTCGACATTTGGAATCGCACGATCTTCATAATGCTCCTCCTCCTTCTCACGACCTGATTTTTTGAAGAAAGTCTCGTCATCGGAATCTTCGATGTTTTCTTCTTCCTCCTCCTCCTCTACCTCTCCTTTCCATCTATTCAAGACTTCAACAGGAGTGAGAGCCTGATCATACATCAACTTAGCAAGATCAGCTGTGCGGTAAAATCGTTTTTGCTTGTGAAGTTTCAGTGCAGTGTCAAGCATGTTCTCCTTCCACTTCACGCCCCCATCCTCATCGGACTCATCATCTTCATCTCCAGAATCATCTTCCGAGTCAAGCTCATCATCTCCGGATAGTGAGCCAAGATCTGAATCGCTGTCTGCAAAAGCGACATCCCCTTCGGCCTTGTCACTAGGCTTTCGGAATGCTTTCCCAAGTTTGTCCTCAGTCAATTCCGTTTCATCGTCAGATTGTGGCTCGTCACCGCTCTCAAAACCTTCATCTTCATTTTCATCATCAGATCCATCTTGGTGTTCAACAAATCTTGCTGATCGAGGCTGTTTCCGGCCCGTGTCCTCTTCTTCTGCGACAGCTTTTATGGCTTTGCTGTCGCTAAATAGCCGAACTCCTTCTTCTGTCTCGCCCAACAATTTCCTCTCCCCTTGAAGACTGACAATTAATTCTTCTCCTTGTCCACGTTCCTCTTCGTCATCCTCAGCATCAAAATTAAAGCCCTTCTCCCGTGTGATCCAAATCGTGTCTCCATCAATTTTCAAACCACTCTTGTCGGACATGGGGGCATGCAATTTCTTTTCCTTTTCGTCAAGTCTCCTTCGGCCTGTTTTTCCGGATGCTTTTGCCATTACCTGGTCCATGTATGGAGTTGGACATGGGTCTGGTAGTGCCTCCATAGAAGATATCGAACAATCACCCAACCCAGGTATGTGTACCCGCTGACCCTGAGCAGCAAAGTTCGTTCCTCGTAGATAACCTGATAGTACAATTGTGCGATCGCATTTCGCATCCTCCTCGATTTTCGTGGGATGAGTAACGTCTCGGAAACTGTCTATCATCGAGTATGGATGGGAATTTCTCCACACCAAAGGTCGTGGATTCTTCATGACGGAAATAAATCTCGAAAGGTTGTGAATTTCACGATCTGGGTAACGACCATTTATAACGCCGGACAGGTAGAAGAGGTGTGCTCCTTGATATAATTCGCTCCAGAATCTGTTTTTCAGTCGTTTCTTTGCGTCCTTCAAGGTTTGCGGTTTTCGGAAGAGGTCCAGATGCGTGAGGATTCCAAAAACATTTCCTGGCATACCACTGGCGGCCAAGATGTTCAAAAACTCCATTGTCTCCATCTCAAATCCAAAGTTTCCATCAATCATAAGCAAGACAATATCCGCAACTTTCGACATGTCGACCATGGCCTCGAGTTCGTTGGGACATTCTACAAATGTCAATCGTTGTTTCTTCGAGGTAACTACTGTAATCGGGCCTTGGGGGTCGGATAGGGTTTCCTTCGCATATCTCTTTACTAGAGATTTCAACAAAGTCGTCTTTCCAACTCCGGGTGGACCAACAATCGTAACGAGGCGTGGGGGAGGTTCCTCGGGAATTCGATCGACTTGGGGAACATGAAGTCGCTTTTCTTTTATCTGCGCGAATAATTAGTTTCTTGCACATAAGATTGAAGGGTACGGCGACTTGCATCATGCGATCGAGCAGCGGTTTTTGCCAAACGTCCTGGATTTGCAAAAGCGAATGCTTTGGGGTTCTTGTCTGCTGGATGTTAGTCTTTCATGGCAGCAGAAGTTGGAAACATGATGCTGACCTCCAGTGTGCTTCTTCTTCTCCTTGGGCGCCCTATGCGGCCGGTTGGATTGGTCCTCCATGGTGATTTTTGGGTAATGTTGAAGTCAAGTCGCATTCAAGACTTCTACTTTACCCCCAAAAGTCGGCGGAACTTTTTTCATCCTGAGAGACAGGGATGGCTTCTGCAGCTAACCTTTTCTGGCTAGCTCATGATATTGTTCCTTATCGATAAGAGAGGGGCGAGAGGGGTTGTATCATGTGACTGCCCCCCTTTTTCTCATGATATCTAGGTAATATCGTGACTTTAAGCTGAAATCAACGGTATTTTCTTACAGAAATGGGGTTCATAGCTGATACAAAAGAGCATTGGTCATATCTCATCTTCACCGAATAGCCCTTGTACCTGGAAATACGTGGTCAGGCAGCTAACTGGGAATCCGTGTACCCACCACTTCTGGATGACGTACCTCTAGGTTGGCCAGGCTCGCATAGGATAGGTTAGGAGGGGTTTTAGATGATAGAGGGGCATTCTCTAGACTTGGCAGGAATCTGATACATAAAGCCTCCAGCTGCTTCTTTGCTTGTTGGACTGTACAACCTCTTTACACCCCATTTAATTCCAAAGAATAACACTTCTTCCACTTACAACCAAACCACATCTATCAATATGACTGATAAGCCAACCAAGGGACTCGGAGACGAGACTGACGACGAGGAGTTGCAAGATACCAAGAAGAACAACCTTGTTAAGCACCTGGTTAGCAGCTGATCGATCTTCTTCTCCTGGATGCCTTGTTCTTTGACGCAGAGGAAGAAGAGATATCCAAACAGAATTGCTAACCATTTCAATAGATCTGCTGTCATACTGCCGAGGATGTTGATCCGTAAGTTGTTGCAAACAGCCTTACCAGAACCGAAAGGTCCTTCTGCCAGTTTCCCCATACTGACTACATTCCAGAGCCATCAAATTTGCTCAAGAGCAAGGTGGAAAATACCCCAAGAAGCGACCCATCATGACCGGATTCACGTAAGTAGAGAACCGAGCAATAGCATCAACTTCCATTTCCATAGCAAGCCAGAAACTGATGTCTCCTCTTCTAGCATTAAATTCCCCAAAGACAACGTCAGCACTCTTTCTGACAGCAAGCACGTCTCGTCTGCAGAACTCGATGGAGAAGTTCGAACACAATAGATGCATCACGATACTGTTGGATATGGGAATAAGAGTACGATAGCATTAGCGGGGTTCTGTTCTTGGGTGCGGGGATAATGGGATCGTCCAAGGATGGACTGGAACTTACGACTCATGAATAATTCAATAAACTATCATGACCATGATCCTCCTCTTTCGTCGTTCTTTGTGAAAATATATCCATATATACCTATAATGCGCTAGAAATGTGACGTCGTGTGTTGATGGAATGATTTTCCGACCGAGACTGGCGATCTGCAATTCGAACGCCTTGTCCATCAGTCAAGACTTCCACTCCACAACCCCTTCAATGCCACCACCATGACCTTCATATGGACGCCTGCGAGGTCCTGTCTTCGTGGGAGCAAAACTACATGCCCAAATCGTCCATTATCAACAGCCTCACTTCTCGCACGGCATCCCTCTCCCTCGGCTCACCGCTGGTCACATCCTCCCAGCAATACCGTCATTGCCGACGATGATGTTGCAAGTCTGGCAAACAAACCATTACACAACTTGAGTCTCGCAGATTTAGTCAAGTGCGTGAACCTGGGCCCCCCTTTTGTGCTTCACTTTCTAACAATGTATAGACATGGACGACCGCCCCTCCACACACAAGCCCTCTACTCCTCCGCTAACTTTACACTCTCCCTCCTCCCAATCCGCCTCGCACATCGTATACAAGCTCTACGAAATCTTCCCTTCATAGTAGTATCCAACCCGAACATTTCGAAAATCTACAACAACTACCTGCACTCCCTCTCCACCCTCCTCCCATACAAATCCAAAACAATCTCAAATCTCGAGGATGAAATTCGATTTACAGAAGTGCTGGCAGACTTGGTCGAAACACATGCCCATACCATACCCACCTTGGCTCGAGGCTTTCTAGAATGTCGGAGATATGTCAATCCGACAGAGGTAACACGCTTCTTGGATGAGCATCTACGGGCAAGAATAGGGACAAGATTGATCGCCGAGCAGCATATCGCCCTCCATATGTCCTCACAGCCTCACCAGAACGACCACACCGTACATGAAGCTCCCGATCCATCGTCCTCCTATATTGGTGTCATAGACACGGCTCTTGAACCAGCTTCAATCATCAACTCATGCGGAAACTTTGTCTCGGAAATCTGCGAACTAAAATACGGGGTTCGACCAACTTGGATCATTGATGGAGAACCAAATACAACATTCGCATACGTACCCGTACATCTCGAATATATAATCACCGAATTGTTAAAGAATGCCTTTCGGGCGACCGTTGAATCAGGGAGATCAAACGAGCCTGTAATCATCACCATAGCAGCCGAACCAGAGAGTCCCCGAGGAGGACGGGGAGCAACTTCATTAGACCACAAGCGACAACTCGACCCCTCCTCACCCCAGAATCCCACGGATAACTCTGCTATCAAACCCTTCGATGATCCCGCCCCAGGAGTTACGATTCGAATTCGCGACCGTGGTGGTGGGATTAGTCCTGATGTTCTGCCCAACATCTGGTCTTATTCCTTCACCACCTTTTCCGACGCGGACGATTTCCCCGGCCAAACACCTGGGAGTGGAAATATGGATGCTCTAAATGCTCTTTCTGGTTCCGGAGGGGCGGGGAGTTCGATCGCTGGGTTGGGCTATGGATTACCGCTTGGAAGGGCATATGCTGAATATTTTGGTGGTGGAATAGCAGTCCAGAGTTTATATGGATGGGGCTCGGATGTGTATTTGAGGTTGAAGGGATTGGGGAGGCCGAAAAATTGAAGTGTTTTTTTGATACCCCCTTGATAGTTTGTTAGGGAGTATGGGGTTTTATGGTGTGATTAAAAATAAAGTCTACGGGATTTTGGGACGCCTTGGATAGTCTTACTAATTGGGTGTGCTGTATTCTAGAACCTAGCTCACGCATAAATGCAGTGGTTTTTGCTTGGGCCGGTGGCTGTTACCTGAGTAGGTGATGGGTCTAGGTATTTGTTCTCTCCCTGTACTGTACTCTGAGATTCAACTGTACGTCTCGCAGGACCTCCGCTCTCATGATTATTATACAAGAAGATATGGACAACTTCATTCATTCTCTGAGAATGTTTAGGAGAAGAAGCAGACTTGGTTCCTCCACTCTCCGAGCACTTTGGCACAATACTTGATATTGTGTCAGAGTTTTGGAGCAATGGATTAAGGACTGTACGCTGGATTTTTTATTTCCTGGAGCTAAAGGCACTACCAGAACCATTGTTTAAATTTTTGCAAAGAAGAATATAATGGGTTTGGGGTTCGAAGTGACTCTGCAGAGTCTGCGCTGAGTGACTCAAAGTTCTGGTCATTTTTTTATTGAGTAAGTACGGGACTCATTGCCTCGCTTCCTTGACTCAACATTTCATTTACTCAGCCTTTTTTCCCATCACCTGGTGGATTTCTAGTGATTTGGAGTTTTCCAGTTTATTGGTTGAGATTTCCTAGTCGTCTCAGAAGTCAAAATCTCGTGACCTTCAAGCATTGTGATTGGTTCCCTTTAGCGCTGACCCCCCTGAGCGGTCTAGATTCCGCTGTTGTACAACGATTAACTCGTTCACATCAATCGTGATTGTTTCATTCCTTGTGGAAACATTTTCTTCTCGGGATTTCTATTCTCTAGCCTAGAATGAGTTTTCATAAGTACGGTGCAGATCCCAAAAAGGTCGTTGAAGTCTCGACGGTTTTGATAATCTTCATTGGGTACTTCATTTCGATTCTTTGTTTGTTCACTTCACTTCTACACGTTCCTTATTGGCTGTTTGACAAAAGCTATTGTTCTATTCTTTGTACCATAGGTACTTTCTATTGTCTCTTCTTATTGTCACCAACTCCAATCACGACACTGCCTGGCGACATAAACTTGCTTTCGACCACCAGGTCCTCTTGCTCACACCATCAAACAAAACAACACACACTGTATCCTACAAAATTTACGTTCAGCCAGCAGGTCTGCAATACATATTTGAGATCCTAACTTTACAAATCTTGACACCCATTTCAACTAAACAACATGCACATCCTCATCTTCTTCGCCGCCCTCACCAGCGCCCACATCGTCCTCAAAACCCCAAAACCATACAAATTCCCCGCCTACGGCCCCTCAAACCCAATAGAACCAACCGGTTCCGACTGGCCATGCAAACTCCCCGGCGGAACCGGCAAACTCCAAATCGACGGCTCCCCAACCTCCATGACCGTCGGCCAACCACAAACCCTCTCCTTCGAACGCGGCAACGGTGCTGTCCATGGCGGAGGCTCCTGTCAAATCTCGCTCCTCCCCGGTTTCGAACCTTCGAAATCGAATGCTGATTTTCGGGTTATTAAATCGATTGAGGGTGGTTGTCCGGCTATGAATCAGGAGGCGAATCTGGGGGAGGGGCAGGATCCTAATACGTATAATTTTACGATTCCTGAGGGGGTTGCGGCCGGGGATTATACGCTTTCTTGGACTTGGTATATTTCCCACTCTCTCCGTCTTCCTTGTGTTTTGAGATACTTTTACTGATGTATTTTATTTTTAATGATAGGCAACAAAGAATAGGTGGATCTCCAGAGTTCTATCAGAATTGCGCGCCGATTACTGTAACGGGTAGTGAGAAATCTACCACCGCCACGGATTCCCTGCAGAGCCTCCCTCCGGTGTTCATGGCGAATATTGGGGATGCGTCGAAGGGGTGTACGTTGGATGGTGCGTGGAAGGCTCGTCAGGCTGTTTCTTATCCGGATCCCGGGGTGGATGTTGAGCGTCCTGAGGGGGGTGGGAAGTTGATTAAGGCGGATTGTGATGGGAATCCGAAGGCGGGTTTGGGATCTGGTTCTGGATCTGGTACTTCGCCATCTTCTCCTCCAACTTCGGGTGATGCGCCGGTTATCTCATCCAACCCTACTTCGACCGCGCCATCTAAATCCAGTTCTTCGTCGACAGAACGGGTAGCATCAACTCTTAAGACTTCTGTTAAACCAGCGCCATCAACAACAACAACCATACCACCATCTTCCAAACCATCAACCAAACCTCCCTCCTCAAAAATATCCTCTCCACCAACTTCCACTGTAGAAACACCCATCCCAACGCAACCAGCCACCGATGAAAAATGCACAGAGGGATACCTTAGATGTAACGAGGATCAAGTTACTTTCTCTACTTGTACCGGGGGACAGTTTCGTGGTGCTATTCCGCTTGCGGGGGGGACGAGGTGTAAGGGGGGTGTTGGGGTGGGGTTGGATGTTGTGAATCTTGGTTTTGGGGAGGGGGAGGGGGAGTGAGTTGTGGGGATTTTGGGTATGGACTGAGGAGGGAGGGATTGATGGATGAGGGAGTGTGTGTGGAGGGGTCAATATAGAGTGGAAGGATAGATGGTAAATGGGAGGTTCTGAGATCTGGTATTGTGGATTGTTAGATTTTATTTTTTTTCTTTTCTTCTTTTTTTCTTCTTGTACATACATATCGGGTTATTAAGGAATTCATGATTGATGAAGGATTTACCGTTGAGTTTGGTTGTTTGGAGTTAGGGGGTTACACTAGATGGTTGTCTTGATGTTTGATGGTCATTACTCGAGTAGTGTGGTTGGGTACGAATTTCGTTTTTTTGAGTAGATATAGCCTCGAGGTTCTGGTGTAGTTGATGAGCGGATGGCGGGCGGATTAGTGCGGTAGTGCTTTCTAGGTATCTCCTTGTACTTACCTATTCACTGTATTATTCTAATCTTCTAGAACAAGAGAAAATCATTACTCGAAAAAAGTGTGTTAATATTTTAAAATGTGCGAAGTGATAATTTAAGGAATATGAGGAACTAGTCTATTCTAATCTATTCAAACTACCCCAAGTGCTACTCAACTAATCAACTAGTCTATACTCACCCTGTTGTGCTGTGAATTCATGCTACTAGAAAGCTCAGAGATATTCATTAGTTGACTGTTGAGCAGTCGATCCCGGTGCTATATCTGTAACTATGTGTTTATGTGTTTTTATTCGAGAAACTAATAAGAGTGTTCCGGTCGTGCATTGAGATTTAAGTGGTTGCGATTCTCCTTTTGACCTCGCTTAATTGGTGGCTATTTACTGGATAGCTTGTGGATATAACAGTATGAACATTGTGAGCGATGATAGGATGTGCTCCCCTGTTGTATCTGAATGCTGAACTCAAGTGTATTTTTGTGTTTAGTAAACTGAATAGACTTGGGGAAAATAAGCTCTCTCTTGGTAGAGGAATTCCCATTCTTTTTTCGCACTCTACAAACACCCCACTGGAATGAAAATCTACTCCAACTCCCCCAGTTGTTTGAACAAGATACTTGAAACAACTAGTCTAGCTCTAAATGTACTTATCTAGGTTCTCCCGATACTTTGTCCCTTCCGAAATAAGTCATGTGCTTATCATGGAAAGTCGTTCATTTCAAGGAGAGCTGGAGGTGTTATATCCGTAAGCCGGCTTTCAAACATCTGGAGGACTTTAATCCCAAGGGTCTTGGTAAATTAGAATGCACACCTCATCCCAGAGGGGATAAGTTGAAAACTCTGACAAAACATTTGAAATTTTTCTTTCAATTCCATTCCTTGCAATTATCACCCTCTCATGATGAGGGTACACCCGAAGACACAAAGAAAAGAAGCTCTTTTCAAACCCCTTACGATCATGCCGAAGTAAGAGAATATTTACGTAGGTTACAGGGGCCCTGACGAAAAACCAAAAAAGGAAGGTATAAGTGCCTAGGCACCCACTTTCAATCGCCTATGACTTATCTATCTTACTCTCCTCTCTCAATCTTTTCTCAAACTACTAAACAAAGAATTTTTTGCAAAAATCAAAAATCATGGCGCCTTTTCAAACAGACGAGAGATTTTTCACCAAGGACTGGTCCATTACCTTACCCTCTAGTCCAGTACCAAACCTCACATTCAAGCGCCTGACCCCCTCTGATATGACCGCATTTGTACACTTCGCAGAAGGAGCACCCGATATACCAGACCCGCAATGCACCGCACCTCCTCCACCGCCCTCCATCCCTGGACCAAGAATGCAGAGGATGTACATCGAGTCCCGAACCCGACACCACGCTCTCGAAGCCTTCATCTCCTTAGATGACAAGTTCGTCGGTTGGGGAGGGGTATTTCAGATCACGCCTCCCAATGAGGAGCCGAGTGTGGCCAACATCGGTATCAAACTCAGCCCGGATGTGCGAGGGAGAGGATTGGGAAAGATGCTCATGCAGATCTTGTTACGGTTGAGCAATGAATTGGAGGTTGATGTTATTGAGGCGGGGACTTGGAAGTATAATGTCGCCATGAGAGCACTAGCGAAGAGCGTTGGCTTGGTTGAGACGGATGAAGGCAAGGATATACCTGGGGTGGGCGTGGTGGCTGATTTGATGTTTAAGGATATTGAGAGGGAGAGGTGGAGGGATCTTGATATGGTAGTTGAGTTTAGGGATCAGGTTGAAGAGAGTGATTGAATAGACATGTAATTGGCAGGCTGTAAAAAGCCGACTGTACATTGGGGGTATCAGGGCTCTCTGTTCTTTTTGGTTATTATTCTTTTCTATACTTTTTCGGCAACGTATGTTCCTGTTAGAATCGACTAGATATAGCGAGAAGCTAGATGTTAGACCTCTGAATTAGATCTGCAATATATATCCGACAGTATGCCAAGTCACAAACACATTGGGAAGTCCAGCGGCCTAGTATGTGTCAATCTTTAAAGGAGTATATAGCATCAAGCTTTTGCATAGTAAATATATTTGCTTTCAATATGTAACATGAAGAGTAGTGAGAATATCTCTCTGCTAAAATTCTTGGAACGACGTGAGACTTTCCGGTACTGCTGGCAAAGTCGGTTGTATAACAATAGAAACTAAGTTGCATGGGGGTTGCGATACTTACTGTTCACTTCGTTGCGGATCCTCATTATACTCTCCTGACCTTTAATATAACACCACTAACTTAGGCTATCTAACTTGCTATGTAATGGTCCGACTGTAAGATAGTAAACGTTTAGAGCTTATTTAAGTGGGGTCGACAACATCGTGCATTGAAGCTAGTTACTCACACGACTGTAATCCGCGTGAAGGCTAAGCGAGTTCGTTTTTGCACCGCCTGGAACTAACCTCGGCACACTTTAGTATAAAGAGAGAAGGGAAAAACTATCTAGCACTTCACATATCTCCAGAGTAAAACAAGTAGAAAGATTCATGATGCCACACATCTTTGACCGCCTATGTCGGGTCATTTCGGTGGGCGTTCGGGAATTTTGGAAGGCTGTCAAGGAGTCACCAACTCCAGTCAAAAACGGTCCTTTCAAGACAGATTTCGAAGGGTGGGACGCAGACTCAAAAAATCGTGCACTCGAAGAACAACGTATCAGGGCACCGGTTCCTTTGGAAGGAATTGTGGGTCGCGATAGATGGTTGAGAGAGGTATGTTGGTTCAGCATTGCACTACACCTACTCCATTCTGATTTTTCTTTTTCTATAACCTCCCTTCCGGTATGGCTCATAGGGTTACCAGCATCCTGGGCCAAGATCCCGATGAGGATTACAACTCTTTCGATGCACTCATGTCTGTCAGTGCAACCGTGGTTGGAGAGAAGTTCAGGTGGGATCATGCGAGAGGGGAAAGGTGTCTCACGCAAATGGAACAAAAATTTATAAAAAGAGTAGGACCAGATGGTCGCGAGATAAACCAGAGAGTGAAAAAAGCGTGTATTGCTCAAGATAATGTTATCGTTGCTAGAACACATGGCTATTGCTGCTGGTTTCGATTTCAAGAGTGGTGGAAGTATAAAATAAACGTGCCGGAAGAATGGGAGTGTTGCGAGAAGGAAAGACCTGCTGATTGGGAATTGACCTGGGATCCGGATATGTTAAGGTTTTTTAAGGTGGTGGAAGACCTAAGGAATTTAGCATTATTTTGACCAAACTGCAAGACGCAGATTCGTAAAAACAGTCTTAAAATTGATATCAGGTTTCGTCCTCTTACTCACTTTGGAATGTCTTTCATGACTTCAAGACACTTGTAAAGCTATAATATGACAGTATCGTCCCAATTCACTTGACAACAATATCTCGCTTAAGCTCGCAGTGGACAGAAAATGTGGCAGTAAACAGACACCCTAAGCCCGTTGTTCTAACTCTACAGGATAATATAACTTCATTACTCCAAAGATCTGGTATATTTTATTCGCCAATTGTGATATTGACCAATTATAGTACTGTTTCATACTATCTAGTAGTAGGTCTAGTGAATTTAATAACTAGGATAAATTATTTACGCGTATGCAAAGTAATTAAGCTAATCAAATCAAGGTGCCTAACTTATAAGAAAAGTAAGGATTAACTTTAAAATAGCTATAGAGTAAGTTCTCTTATCTATACTGCGTATTAATAATCTCTAAAGTAATGGAGTGAATTAAAAATCTAGAGATTTCACAAGGGTTAAATATAAATTTTATCTACCTATTAAGTTTCCTTATTAAATTAAGTTTTTCGTAATATCTAGAGCAATTAAATTAACTAATTCAAATTCTAGACTACCTTAAGTTAGAAAGTTTGAGATAGATACTTATTTAACCTAAAAAAAACCTTTTTAAAAATATTAAGTAAAAAAGTCTTAAACAAGTAAGTTAGTTCAATAGACCTTAGGGTGATTGAATTTCTTTTTGATTTATAGTAGTATTAGGTGTGTGTCTAGACAAAGTCTGTCAATTCTATAATTGGTGAATGAATTATAGTAGATCTAGGTTAACAGTTTAAATAACCTTAGGTTAATCATCTAGAATTGCCCAAGATAAATGGAATAACAGTCAAAAATGGATACAACTGCTTAGCCAGATGAGGTACCTATTTACCCATCGATTATGGTTTACTCAGTTCAACTTCTTTGAATTATCCATGTGTACTGTACGTTTGGGCCGGTGAAAGAAAGGATAAGCCTGCAATTCGACATTTAGATACAAGACGCTTGTGGGTGAAGCTTGTAGGGAGTCGGCGGGGCGTGGCACCATTTCAGATATATGGTATATTCTGGGGACCATCGTCGGGAACAACCAGTACTTCAGTATAAAAAGGAATGGGAAAATTTATTCTCTATTTGTTCTCTAATTATAAATGAAGAAGATCGGTCTTACCTAATCACCCCTCCTCGTACATCTGAGTAAGCCTGCACGACATGAACAAGGTAGAATTTAAACGTGCAGATAATGTTCTTCATGACAGCTAGGCATCAGTCAGTCCGTGGTTCCAATGTAAAAACAATCATTTAAGTCTCTCAAAAATAACATTGTAATCCCATACCGAAAAAAGAAATGTCCTCAATCTACGAACCACTACCCACCAAAACCTCAATCCGTGTCCTCCTTCTCGCCCCAGGACCCCCTGAAGATGAAATATTCTGCTGGCTCATGCCCATAGACCTAGACAACGACCACGAACTCTCACCCACCTCCATCCCACAACCAATCCAAGGAATCACTTTCGTTCACGGGAAGACACCAGATGGATCCACTCGCAAATTCCTCCTCACCTCTGACATCTTCATAGATGACAACAAGGACTCCCCACAATCCCATCCGTTTCAAAGATATGCAGCGCTCTCTTACGTTTGGGGAAGTACCGAGAATCCAGAATTCATCTTTCTTAATGGGGAGAGCAGGTTCCCTGTTACGAGGAATCTGTATGCGGCGTTGAAGGCGATGAGGAACAAGGGAGAGGGGACAACGCTTTGGGTTGATGCTTTGTGTATTAATCAGACTGATTTCCAAGAGAAGAAGGGACAGATCGGACTCATGAGAAGGGTATATCGACAAGCCGAGAAGGTTGTTGCTTTTGTGCCATTGAGCGAGGAGGATCAGGGGAATATCCCGGTGCTTGTCACAAGAATCTTGGCCGCAAAAAGAAAACTCGACGAGAGAAACGCCGGGCTGGAATCCATTGCGAAAGAGGACGGCCAAAATCAACGAATACCTATCCCGGAACTGGAACCAAAGATGACCGATATCGGCCGTGAACAGGATAACATCGATAGCTTGAAGTATGAAGCACAAGTACAAGAGATGAACAGACCACCACCAGAGAAGGCGGAATTTCTTGAAGACTTTGGTCTACCACCCGTAGATAGTCCACTCTGGGCATCTTGGCGTCGATTCTTCGCATCGCCATACTTTCGGCGGATATGGATCCTGCAGGAGTTTGCATTAGCGAAAAGTCTAGGAATTTGTTTAGGCACTAGAACAGTCCACATAGAACCAATAATGGCTGGGTACATGTTCGTGAAGGATTACAGTGGTGTAATTAATGCTCATTACCTTGGGCATTCGCATAAAGGGGACCCAGAAGAATTGTCACAGTTGGCCGCGGCTGGTGGTCAAGGTGCTGAACTGATGTTCATGGAGAGAGTTTTTGTTGGGAAAGAATGGCTGGCACGAACACTTCTTGAGAAACTTGGACGTTTGCGAACTTTCGAAGCTACGGACCCGAGAGATAAGATATATGCTTTGCTAGGAATAGCAAAGGATGGTCCTTCTTTTGCTAATCACGTTAGTTACTCTCATGATCAACCACCTACGAAGTTGTTTCCGAAATTTGCAGGACTTTTCATTCAGAATGGAAATGTCTTTGAAGTTCTATCCCAAGCTGGCTTAGAGTCTTGCGAAGCAGGGCTGCCTTCATGGGTTCCGGTATGTCTATATGCCCACTGCAGCCTTTGCAATCCACTGACAGTTCAGAACTGGGCCAGCTCCCAATTTATCACAGACTCAATGACTTCGCCTAACAATTCTGATCGACCTACCAGCGTAAAGATTCTGCCCTCAAACACTCTTCTTATACATGGCACACTCTCAGACGAAGTCCACCATGTCAGCACCCCTTTCAACCAGGTCCCCACCGAAGGTTCGGAACAATTCTCGGGCGGCAAAACGATAGACATCATCCGCGGTCTCGTGAATGGAATACTACTTGTACTCAGAAATCTCGCACAAACAGTATCAATCGACGAAGTATTCGACCTCATATTTCAAGTCCTCGTCCAAAAGAAGACCGATTCCACCCTAACCCACTCCCAAATTGAAGGAATAAAATCACTGAGAATGGGCTTTGGGGCCTTTCTCGGTGTGATCAAAGCGTGGGGACCAAAGTTGGCAAGTCTTAAAGATGGAAAGATGTTGCTAGTGGAATGCAATTCTCCTGAGGAGTCGAAGGGTTACAACCAATTCCTCCAAATAGTCTTTCAAACCACTGCATACAAAAGGTTATGTGTCACAAAACTGGGGTGTGTAGGACTAGTTCCATATAGAACAGAGGTCGGCGATATTGTGGCTATGTTTGATGGAGGTCCTAATCAATTCATCCTGCGAACGGCAAGTCAGGGGGAGAATGATGAGAACCGGAAGTACAAACTCGTTGGAAGCGGGTATTTACAGCATGTGAATGAAGGGAAAGCTAGTCATAGTGAAGTCGGGAGTCATGAAGACATTAGATTGATTTAAAATGAGACTCTTTTCAATGTTAATCTACTGCATCTACCTTTCTTGTGTTTGACAAATTAACAACAAGGTTTCGTAGCTTTACGCTACAAGTACGAAGAGAAGAGTGCAATCGGAAGCACACTGGCGCAGAAAGGACAAGTCGAGTTTCCGTTCCAAGATGGTAAAACTTTTACCTTTTAATACAAAACGACTAGGGAATGGAAGGGAAAAAAAGGAACAATCAAACAGTCAAAAAACCAAGAAATCCCACCTCCAACCACCCATAAAACACACAGCATCAAAACCCCCCATAAAACAATAAACAGTATCCAAGAATTCAAAACCCACAAAAACCACAAATTCAATAAGCCCCAGTAGCATACAAAATATTACAAAGAAAACCACGAACAATCCACTCCCTACAAGACCAACAGGGGAAAAAAGAAAAGCGTCCTCATAAACCTAGCCCACTTCAAGAGCGTCTTGTAGTATATGTTTATATGTTCACACTCGACAATGTGCAACCTCACCAATAAAGAAACTCGCGAAACGAGCCAGAAATCCAGTCAGAGAGCTGGTATGTTTTATTCTCCATTTTTGGGATTGACCAATAAGATTGCCTTATTGACTATTATTAATTTATTATACTATTGGTTAATAAACACGGACTTTATAGATAACACGTGAGGTTCACCAATAGCTTATTTACCCCATTTTAACACTTTTTAGTTATAGATTCTCTAAACTATATAATATCCCCCTCTAAAAGGAAGCCTTTGTAGTTTAATTTATTATTATTCATCTACCTATATAAGAATACCTACCTACCCCCCCTTCTCCTCTTACGTTCTCTTCTCTATAGTTATTTCTCTCTTACTTTAATTATTACTGATTTTTACTCTTCTTTAAATTATTATACTTAACACTAAGGAGTTTATAGAGACAGACGTAGTTGAGATAATAGCATTCTAAGATAACCTTTATAAGTAATTTACACAGGATGTTAAGGCTAGTCAGGGGGGGGGGGGGGGGGGGGGGGGGTAATCTGTTTACTTCACCTTCTACAAAAAGAACTAGATCTAATCTAACTAATTAGGAATAAGATAAGAAGGTAGAGAAGAGGGGTAAACAATTAGGGAAAGGCTGAGTTAGAGCTAATTAGTATATAATCTAGGAACAGCTTCATTTTAGGTCTTTTTTAGGTATTAGTGAAAAAGAAGTTTTATCTATAAACTCCTAGTTTATTAACAATCCTCACGATATTAACTAATATGCCCACTTTATTAACTAATCTAGATAATAGTAGATAAAACATACCAGAGCTAAGAAGGAAAGCTGCCTTCTATTACTTACTTCACTCACCTCCACCTCCACATCTAGATCACCCCCCACCACGAAATCACAAAAACTCCCAAAATAACATCCTCTTTACCCTTCTCTTCCACCCTCATCCTCTTCTATCCCCATCCTCTCCTATCCCCATCCTCTTCTATCCCCATCCTCTCCTATCCCCATCCTCTCCTATCCCCATCCTCTCCTATCCCCATCCTCTCCTATCCCCATCCTCTCCTATCCCCATCC